>VWZY01009935.1:17565-49076 GCA_013399075.1 Chloroceryle aenea | reverse complement strand
GGGTGTCCCAGCCTGCAGAAGCGTGGGTCACGGTGGCAGCGACCCTGCCCCCGTGCACCGTTTATTCCTAAGACACAGCGAGAGCTTCCTATGCTCTGTCTTTTCACTGTGAAAATACTCTTTCTGCTTTTGTAACTCTCCTAAGGAGCTGTCTTAAGAGCGATCAGGTTATCATACTTGTTATGCGGAGCAAGATCTGTTTTCATCAAGGTTTTTATAAAATTGGTCACCTGGGTCACAAACTACTACCTCACCAGTATTCACCTGTTCCTCTTTCTCTTGAGGCATTTAAATCTTGTTTCTAACTTTAGGCTCAGAGGTAAACAGCTGAGGAAGGCTGCTCATCCTAGCCTTTCTTTGTCTGTGGTATTATTTGTACAGCTCGACAAGGGGCAAGGGCTTTCTTGTAGAAAATAAAGCGAGATGTGGCAGTTAAACTTGTGCCTCAAGAGATTATTTATAGCATTCTGCATCTTTTAGCAATTGCAGACTTGAATAATCAGGATATTTTATTATTATTCTTAAATTACCCTGTTAGGAAATTCTGGAGTGTCTGTCTGTATTATTGAAGCCAACAAGGCAACTGCAGACTACAGAACTGTTTCTGATATCCATTGATGTCCTCACTACGGTATGAAAGTTGTAAAGAAGTCTGGTTTACATCCAGAATGTTTCCATTGCCCATAAAACCCATGTCCCTAGCAAGAAGTATCTTAAGTGTTTAAATAAATATTTTTCATTTATTAGCATAATACTTGAGAAACAGAAGTTACTTGCTAACAGTATTATCTGTGTCTCCAGAGGGGTGGCAACTGGCCACTGAGTTTGGGTAAACTAGGAACATAAGGCTTACATGGGGGAGAAAAGGCATTTAGATTTTTTTTTCCTACTTCCTCTTTCAGTAAGATAATTAAATACCATAAACCACTATAAAACAACCATAAAATACAACTGACATTTCTGTTTCTTAATTACTTTCTACGTATGCAGATTTAATTACATGTCAGAAATATACGATTGGTGCAAATCTGACTGTCCAAGTTTTCCCCTGAATAGACCTCATGACAATCTTGTATAATCACAAGTGTCCAGGTAGAAGTCCTACATGGAGGTTTTTTGTATGATTCATAGTCTATAAATTGCACAAAGCTGTTAGTCAATAAGCTGTTAGTATTCTAAACGCATCACTTGCCATGACTACAGAAACAACCTATCATTACTGAGCATCATACACTCCTTTTTATCTCTTCTTCACTAGAAGTCTTCATATAGTCCAATTACATCTAATCACAAAGAAAAAAAAAGATGCCTATAAATAGGCACACAGATGTAATCTCAAAAGGAAACTGTTGGAAATAACATTCGAAGTAAGGCTCCATATTTTACAAGTTGCATCTTAAATTCTGCATGGAAGCTCTACCTAAGGTGGCAGTGGTTTGGTTTNTATAGCATTCTGCATCTTTTAGCAATTGCAGACTTGAATAATCAGGATATTTTATTATTATTCTTAAATTACCCTGTTAGGAAATTCTGGAGTGTCTGTCTGTATTATTGAAGCCAACAAGGCAACTGCAGACTAGAGAACTGTTTCTGATATCCATTGAGGTCCTCACTATGGTATGAAAGTTCTAAAAAAGACTGGTTTACATCCAGAATGTTTCCATTGCCCATAAAACCCATGTCCCTGGAAAGGAGGACAGGTATCTTAAGTGTTTAAATAAATATTTTTCATTTATTAGCATAATACTTGAGAAACAGAAGTTACTTGCTAACAGTATTATCTGTGTCTCCAGAGGGGTGGCAACTGGCCACTGAGTTTGGGTAAACTAGGAACATAAGGCTTACATGGGGGAGAAAAGGCATTTAGATTTTTTTTTCCTACTTCCTCTTTCAGTAAGATAATTAAATACCATAAACCACTATAAAACAACCATAAAATACAACTGACATTTCTGTTTCTTAATTACTTTCTACGTATGCAGATTTAATTACATGTCAGAAATATACGATTGGTGCAAATCTGACTGTCCAAGTTTTCCCCTGAATAGACCTCATGACAATCTTGTATAATCACAAGTGTCCAGGTAGAAGTCCTACATGGAGGTTTTTTGTATGATTCATAGTCTATAAATTGCACAAAGCTGTTAGTCAATAAGCTGTTAGTATTCTAAACGCATCACTTGCCATGACTACAGAAACAACCTATCATTACTGAGCATCATACACTCCTTTTTATCTCTTCTTCACTAGAAGTCTTCATATAGTCCAATTACATCTAATCACAAAGAAAAAAAAAGATGCCTATAAATAGGCACACAGATGTAATCTCAAAAGGAAACTGTTGGAAATAACATTCGAAGTAAGGCTCCATATTTTACAAGTTGCATCTTAAATTCTGCATGGAAGCTCTACCTAAGGTGGCAGTGGTTTGGTTTTGGTTTTTGATTTCCTCCATGCAAACAGCTTTGTGGGCAGAACTGGGAGCTCTGCTAAACCATACATGAAGTACAGTGAAGCTCGGTATAACGTGAAAAATCACAGATCTTTTCATAATACTTAGCAACAATTTAATCTTCTGTTATTAACTTGGAATGCATATATACATCTCTGTCATCCACTGAGGTTATGGGCTTTGGCTCTATACCTCAGGGCAGAAGCAAGCCCATCACACTCTGTGGCAATTCAAATTTCATCTGCTACACTTGTTCAGAAATACTGTGTTATTCCTCAGATAACAATAACAAGGGCTGATTGAAATGAACATCTTTCTTAATTCTTACTGCCTCTCCCCATAGTGCTCAGCAAAACTTTCTAAAGTCTCATCTTGAATCTCATCATCTTGCATTGATTATTAGCTCTCCTCCAGCTCTACCAGCCAACAGGGCCACGGGGAATGATGGTGATGACATCTCATGACAGCACTGAGGTTGCAATAGCTGCAGGTTTGGCTGAAGCACCAGCCCCTGCTTTCTCAGTTGTGTGTAACTTACTGGGAGGCCAAGGTGCTCAGTGTGTTTTGGTTGTTTAAAGACAGCCTTTTCCTCCCATCTTCAGTTCTCTAGAAGATTTTAAACACACTAGAATCATTCTTTAATTCTAGCACAGCACAGCTTGCAAAATGCAACTGCCATACAACACTGAAGTTTTATAATCCTCTGCTTCATAAGAGCTGAATAAAAGCATCTGCTTTCTTAATAAAGCCATGTTCCTGTTAAGCTTTGGAAGTAAATATATCTTTCTTGAATTTCCTCAGATCTGCTATTCCCCAAAAGTGTGTTTGCTACGAGCTTGTTCCTGTTCTTCAAATATGCTGCTTCTTTCTTTTCCATATGCTATTTGATTAAAGAAAACAACAAAAAAAACCCCCACAAACCCCAAGTGAAATCCTGCCTTTACATTAGTTTTGGACTATTTCAATTATTACATTGGATTAACTTAAAAAGCCAAAAAGAAATTTCAGTAGTTTCTGTCCTGGTAATTCACCACACAGCCATGCCTAGGACAAATTACTGCTCCTTCTGAAGTCTCCATTACCAGCCTCGCAATGAGGGATAGCATTATTTCCCACTCTGGCAGGTTGCAAGAATGTGGAATACTATGATTAACTTCCTGCCATTCTGCTCAGCCCCCTCATTTGCATTTTGGCATGATTTTAACAACTAATTTCTCACAAGCAAGTAATGTTAGGAAGTCAGGCTTCCTTCCACACAAAAGCTAGGAATTACAGCCTCCTGTTTCCAAAATCAAAAGGCGTAACAATGGCCCCAAAAGCTGAAAACAAGCAAAGAAAAAAGATCATTTAAACATCTGTTAATGACTTCATGATTTGTCCACTGAAACCAAAAGCAAAGTACTGACTGTAGAGGCTGCAGTAGCTCTAAGGAAGGCAATACCGAGTGGAAGTCAGAATTTCATTTTTAACCTAAACCCAGGACCTACTCACAACTGTTTCTGCTGCTCTCAAAGCTAAGCACAAAAGGGCTTGCAGAACTAAGCAGTTAAGCGAAAGTAACTGTAGAATAGGATTCATAAAGCTCCTGTCTTACAAACAAGGAGAGTGTTTGGTGGTACATATTATGCCTTGTTACATTTACAAACTTAACAGCAAACTGGACTGCTACCAGAGTATCACAACGAGTTGGTTATAATTACATTGCTATTAAAAGAATTGAGAAGTTCAGTGTATAAATCCAGTATATAGTTGTAGCCAGAGTACAGAATAACACTGAAGCTAAAGGAACCACTGAATTATGTATCCCTATTTAATGAAAAAGCTATGATTTTCAGCACCTTCCCTAAGGTTTAATTCATGGCCAGATACTAGACAGAAAAATTACCCCCAGAATGAACTTTGTAAACTATTCATCATTTATAAATCTGTCAGAAATTCACAATATAATTCTTTGCAGGAAAGGTGAAGAGAACTGATAAACATCTGCAATTAGATCAGAAATTGTGTACAGTCTTGTACACATTGTATACATACAAACCAGGTTACATGTGTAGTGATGTACATGCTTATCTGGAGTGAAGTAAAATCTTAATTCTAGTGTCTCAGATACAGTTGGGCTTCTAGCAGTGCAAAGAAGCTTGCTGGGCTTCTACCTTATTGCTCCAAATTGTTTTTTAATTCATGAAGCACTTAGTCTTAGACAACTTAAATAGCTTGCTACCTCTCCTGATACATGACTGACAACTGCCTCCTCAAATCCTGCAAGCCACTGGGGAGGGGGAGCATGAAGTTTTCAATAAAAAAACAGCAGGCAACTTTTAATGAAAAAATTCCACATTTCTTTTAGCTTATCTTTGTACTTCATTTTCTGTTATTACAAAGCTGACCCACTATGCAGCAGGAAAGGACTGCCAGTATGTTAACAATACATTCCACAAAACCTCCTTTAGAGTACAATAAAATCCATGAACACAGAGAAGTTTCTTTTTAAGGGGCTGAGATTGAGGAGCCAAGAAAAAAAAAATATTCATTTGTACTCAGTACACAAGTTAGACATGACAGAAGAACTTTGAATATTAATTCTGTAATAGACATTACTGAAAAGATTTCCACTGTGAAGTACACTATGCTGATAATAAAGAACAAGAGATGAAGCAGTTTGGTACAATCTGTCCCATTTTTAAGTTTAAAGTCTCAGTATCCCAGTGTTCTAGGAAGAAGTGATCTCTGGGAAAGATTGTGTTCAGAATAGCCACATAGAGCAGGATGGGTTCCATCAGCTACAGGGAAGCCATATGAACTTGAAGTCAGTGTATATATTTTGATAAGGTTTAGGAACCCCTCATCAACGTGGTTGGCACATGCAGCCTTCTCATCAGTCTCTTGCTGCACACAGCTTCGAGATGAAAAACAGATCTTCCATATAAAAAGGAAAGCTTCTGTTTTAAAAATGGAAGATACCATTCTGGCAGAAGTTTTGCTGGCATACATACCCAGAAATGGAATGTAGGTAACAAGATGGGGAGAAAGTGGTAAAATGAAGCAGCCCACAGCTGCTTATACATTTCTAATGGAGGAAGGGATCACAAATGTTAAATGTTTAGAGTAAACCTGGAGGGGACTCTGTCACAGATCCATCCAAGCATGAATTGTTCTGCAGATGATTTTGATCAAAGAGACATGGCAGAACTACATTTGCTTCCCAAATCAGTTAACCTGGTTTCTCTGCAGAGAGACAGACCCCCAATTTGCTTCTTTGGGAATCTTAAAGAGAGGAATCTCTACAGGAAACAGCTGGAGTGAGATGAAACTGTTGTATCTGAGAATAGACCAGAGTGCATTCAGATATCCTGCTGGGATGCTAATGGCTAACAAGATTGGGATCTGAGAAAGGTGCTCGAGTCACTGTTAATAGCTGGTGAAGCCCACTTCTGCTATCAAGCTTTTGTCAAGAGGATTACAAATGGGTTGGCTGCTCCTCTAGCATGCTGTGGGTAAGACTTATAAACAGGTAAAATGAGTCTTGCCCGCTGCACACCTTCATGTCTATTCTGTGGCAGTCCTGCAGTATGTTCCAACATGAGGATCACTGGAGCTGTTAATAGGCTAAGTTACAGACAGCCACCTTAACTGCTCTTTGACACTCATGTTACCAATCTGCAAATGTCCTCTTGAGTCCACAGGAGATTAGGGAATATATTCAGACTCTGAAGTATAAGAGCATGCGAGATTGAAAAACTGCTGTGTTTCCATCCTCAGCAATAGAATTGTTTGCCTAAAAAAGCAGCAACAGATGCAATCCAGTATTCCTTTTATCAATTAGCAAATGTCACCAAATGCTAGGAAGAGAGAAGAAGCTCATTCCCTGGAATTTACAGTTTGTGTTCCCAAACTAAAAATGGATTGAATCAGAAATACACTTAATCAGCCTTCTGAAAAAATAAAAAATAAAAAAAGGATGTGACCATCCACACAGAATTACAGAAAGTCCAGTGTCAGGACAATTTACCTTGCCTGTCTAAATTGCAGAAGTTCTTTACAAGAAAACCAGTCAATCACTTGAATTTGTGCAGCATTTAACATCATGGAGCCCTACACTTGATCAGAGTCCTTAAAAGCAACCAAAACACACAAGTAATTTATGTTGTAGATACAATCTTGGCCAGAAAGTGATAGGATATGACATCACAAATGTCCCCGCCACATTAATAGCTAACATTAACGTTGAGACATACCTGGGGGAAAAATGGATGTAAAAGCTGGGGTGCTGTGATCAGCAGTTACTGAAAGTAATATTAATTTTAGCACGAGGCAAATTAGGAGCTAGGTTTAAGAATAGTACGTAGGGAAGCATTCATGCCTATAAGGCAAAACATAGTATATAATTAAGATCAAGTATTTGTTACTCTAGGCTGTATCTGCCAGAAATAAGCAGTCATCCTAGCAAGATTTTCTAACATGCATGACCTGTGTGTTGCCAATTACTGTCTGTTTGGAATATATGTGTACAAGGTGCTGCCTAATCCAGGGAATACAGCACAGAGATGAAACAGTGAATCCTGCTTTAAGCAATGTCTATCATCTTTATCCACAGGATTCTGACTACCACTACACCAAGAATCTGTAATACTCTAAATGATTAAGTCTTTATTTAAAAAAATGGTGGAATTTTTTGCTGTTTCTCAGTTGTGCATGACTGCTCCCCAGTTTGATATTCAGCTTGCCCTGTATGCACAGATCCCCCACCGTCATCACTGAAGACAGACACTGCTCTCAGAGCCACAGCAAATCTAGTCTGTTCTCTCTGTGTGTGAAGATCCCTAGAGCATGCAGAAGCAGCAGAGGAAAGACATACCATAGGGAGCTCAGAGCAGTACTGTATCCCATGAAATCAGAAGAATGCCTCTTGCCAGAATCTACAAGCATATGTCAGATTTGCAGCCTAAAGCACTCGTTTGTCTAAGCAACATGCCAATTTCTCAACAGGCAGTCGAGCACCCCTTTACTATAAACCCATCTATATGATTCTCATTTCTGAGGAGAAATGGGAGCCACTCATTTGTCAATATATATACACACACCAGTACATGAATTAACACCTTTTTTTGCATCTTAGATTCATTTTAGAAAATGGTAAGAAATGCCAGCAAAGAAAATCTTGACTCCTGCAAACGATGCATAGTTTATTACACCAGTTCAGGGGATTCTTTTCTATCATTCCATAAGCCTATTTCAACAACAGACTAAGGTAAGATTTTGCAATGTATGGTTAGCATCTTCACTCTTAAAAATTCATACAGCTGTCTGCAGGCTATGTGATCTAAAATATTTCATGCAAAGAAGTGAATGAAAAAATGATTCTTTTAAAAACAGAGACAGACGCTTGCTGATTTTTCTTCATTTCTAGTTCATGTTCACACAGGTAAAAACTATCAGAGCTTTAAATGGTAGTACAAAAGTATGCACCATAATTCATGGAATAAAAAGCTGTAACAAAAAAAAAACAGATCCATGAATAAAAGAAGCCACTCTTAATCCAAGTGCCTCAGTGGCTGTGCTGCTGTTGGTTTAATGATAGCCTCTTCTACAGTGTACATATCATGACACAGAAGCTCAATATAAGGTGCAGAAGCACTCACCTCTATTATGTTTACCAACTAAAGAGTTGATAAGGTCAGTCTCCCGTATTTCAGCATCCATCCTCTAGTAGAATTCTCACCACACGCCTCCACTAAAGACAAAGCAATCAAGTCCACCCTTCCATCCCTTCGACATTCCATGCAATCACCACATCCTGCGGTTTGTGCTGTTTCTTACATCAGCAAGCCATGTTCAAGTGGCATTTTTAGATACTACTTCAGCTTCCTGTACCATAATAGAATACAGTGCTAAGTCTAGACTTATCTTTCATCCACTGTGAAGAACAGTCATGTCACAGTGATATGTAATAGCCTTTAAAAGAGGAGAAAAGAAGGAGCAGAGGCATACTGTGTTCCACTGTTAGTTGAGGTGCATTATAACTATCTGAATTTCAATTTATCAGAAATAACAAGATCATTCTTCATCCTTCTGAAAGGGCTACAAGACTTTTGTCAAAGTAGTTCAGTATCTCATGTCTCTTTTAACTACTCTGTGTCCCTTCATGCAGTACCAGGACACTGGTTCAGCACTAGCTCTCCACTGTACCATCCTATAGGATCTCTCTCTTCCCTAGACACATCTTCCTGAATTGTATGGTCAAAATTAGTCTTTGAGATTCAAAAATATATTTCCATGAAGTGGTATGGATTTAGGACACCAAGCAATTGCTTTGTTTTAAAAATGCACTTAAAAATGGGTTAATGGAAGCAGTCTAAAAATATCCTGATTTTTTTTCTCCTTTCTTTTCTTTCATCCTGAACACTGATAAGCCTTGTTTTCAGCCAAAAATCTCCTTTTTGCCATTCCACATTATACTACCATGTTAATGCAGACAGTTTAAAGCAATATTACCTCACTAGTACCCTGACCAGTACTGTCAGGAAGAGCAGATACAAGTCCTCTCTCCACCTTCTTGTAGCAGTGTCAGAGAGACAAGAACAGCACACATACAGCGTATGAGTCAGACTCACCTCTTTTCTTTATCATACTATCACCTGGGATAAAAGTAATGGCAAAGGGAGGCCCTTAAACAGTTGCTGCCTGGGCTGCTTTGAATATACCTGAAGAGTTGTTGAGAGCCTGAGAAGGACAGGCATTGCCAGGGAAAGGCAAGAGGCGGAAGAGATTAAAAATGACGAGGATGAAAAGGGCAGGAAACAAGGAGAAGGTGGCCCATAGTTGCTATATCCACTCATCCATATAACATGACAAAAGGAAGATAGTAAGACAGATACCCAGCTCATCTATCTCCTGTAATTGCCTGCATAGCCATGCTGATCTGCAGGAAATATGCACTGTTCCGTTGCACTTACACACGCATACACAGCTCTGGACTATTAATAGAAATGGCAGAGGCTTTAGTGAAAGCCAGTCAGATTTTCTGAAGCCCTTTTAGGAGGCTTGCTTCTCTATCCACATCATTTCAAGAAGGGGATTCACTGGTTAGTGTAACTAACCATCTATTTTTATGTTGTCTTTATCTGGACAACACAGCACAATCCCTGAAATAATCCCTGATACTTTAAAAGTGAAAATGAAAGAAGCTATGTAACAGTGTTTGCCATAATAGAGAACTAATTAAAAAAAAAAACAACAACAAACTAACAACCCCCTGGATTTTTTACTGTTCCTTGAAAGTGACTATCTGCATTAATTTTCTTAGGCATGAAAGTATTTTACTCGTATTTCATGTTCGGTTGTTTTAAGAAAAAAAGGCAAAACCCATTTCACAGCAGCACAACAAGTTCTGTGTCCTTGCAGAAGAGAGGGTGAGCACAGCATACCTTTAACAAAGGTTCATTCATTACAACAGCACACTGACACAGTTTACATTGTGGAAGCTGCATTTACTTTAAGAATAAAGAACTAACTTTGACGTGTTGTTCCAAAACCAGTGTAGAAAAACAACAAAAAAATAACACCAACCAACAAAACACAACCAATAAAACACAAAGACAAGTTTATAACCACTACTAAGATTCTGTGTTAGGGACAAGTGATCCGAGGAGTTCAAATATATTATAAGTTGATGTGCTTAAACTCAGATCTTTGAGTGTGCAGTTTAAAAACAGTAACTGCAAAAATAAACTGCAAATCACTTGAAATAGTAGCATCGACAGAAGAAATACCGAAATATCTGAAAACTCATGTCAATCATGTTAATAAAGATCAGGTATTTATTTTATTTGCTTATAAGACTAACGAACATAAACATAACTTAAAGACCAGTAATGGGTACTAGGTACTTTCTTTTGAAGGATGAATTTTCAACCTAGAGTGAGTCAGCAATGCTTAATGTTTGATACTTTGTATTGGGATAATGTCAGGAAGTATATTTTTTTCAGTATATTATTATTGATGAAAATGCAGAATTATTATGAAGATGGAAATTGCAAAACTACCTAAGTCTTAACCTACTAACTCATAGCCCATCCCTAAAACACACCCAACCACGTAGGCTTCTAGGAACATAGCACTTGTTTGCAAGACCCATATGACATTTTAAAACACCCACGGTTGTGAACTCGATTTGCAAGAGAAAAAGTGGTTGTTTGTGAGGAAAGTCTCATGATGATAAACAGTCTGTTTTAATACAGGTGGAGAAAAGAAGAGGCAGCAGAAACATGCATAATAAAACACAAATGCTAGATGGACACTCAGGGACAGACCCATTCCTTTTGTGCTTTTCTGAGACAATGTATCTCTGCCAACATTACAGCAGCATCTAGACGAGTTCAGTCAAGATGACCATAGTTCAGTCAGTGCACGCTCACTCTGGAACTCTCTAAAGGGCTGAAAGTCTAACAGCAACACAGGGAAAATCACAGATAAAGAAAATGCCATTTCAGCATGAGCCACTAAAATGCCTGAGCTACAAGAGAAGAAAACTGGGAAAATAAAATTAACTTCTAGAATGTGACAATAGAATTTCTGATTAAATGTGGTTTTTTTTTCCCCCCTGCAGTGGTGAGGCCATGCCTGTAAGATTTAGTGTTAACAAGTAGATTAAGAGCACGGGAAAGGCCATACATGGTCAAATCAAAGGTCCATCTAGCCTGGTATCTTCTTTCACCGAGCTGTAAAAGCAGAAAGAGTATAACAGTAGAGCAAATTGTATTTGCCTCAAATAGTGTCACAGACTTGCAACAACATAGGGCTGAAGGGGTTTCTGAAACAGATTTTTCTACCTCAAGGATGCATTATGAATTATGTGCATTAAAAAAAAGTAAAAATCTACTTTGAACATACCATCTGCTAGCTTTCTCCAACACCCCCTGCTTCCTGGATTGGAAGGGAGAACAAGCAGTTGCTCTCTAGTGATCCCAGTGACACTCATGGGTCGTACTTCTATCAGGAAGGGAAGGAGGGAGGGTAGCTGGGCAAGTCTTTTGTATACAACATGCAAATGGAGCTTTAGGATAAATATGGTTCAATATAGCAGTGAAACTTGTACTTTCAGGATACAAAACTTGTACAGAAAATAGATACCATGTAATTTTATAAAATACCTGCAAATTAACAGATACTCTACAAAGTATTTTTCAAGTCTCCTCAAACAATAAATTTCTATTTCCATATATGCTTTCTTAATGAATCTGGGAGAACCACCTACAATGCACTTAAATTGCACCCGTCTCCTCAAGTTGGATCTATAAGGAAGCACATAAATTAATTATGTTGTTTTGGTTAGTGATGCTAGGATTTGCATGAGTTGGGACTGCAGAAAATGGTCTATAATTTCAATGAATTACTGATGTTTTTCCTGTTCAATTTCTCTCATCAGTGTTGCTAGTAACAATCCTTGTAGTGGAAGGGATTGCTGTTGCACAGAAGACACAAGGTACAATTCTGGTTTGATGTTTTTCTTTCAAAAAATGTAACAGTTTAGTAAGTTTTACTTAAGCAAAAAGTGAAAGTATTGATATTAATAGCTCTTGAATTACCAGTATGAGTTGCAGTATTTTCTATTTTCTCCCTCTTCACTGCATTTTTTTTCCCCCCACTGGACAAAGCCATCCACTCACAAAGGACATGGAAGTTCACTTACCCAGTTAAAATTCTGTGGTTTTAGACTTCAGAGATAGGAAAAAACCCACTGTGGAAATTCATGTTTTCTGTAACTGACAACAAGCTTTTCAAGTAGTCCACCCACAAACAATTCTGAAGCCTGCTGAGTGGGGAAGGCATCAGTTTCACCAACCTTATTTTCTCATATGTGGGATTAACCCATACTTAGGAGAGAAGAATTGCTTGAACTGACACCTACAGAATCTCCCTTGTTCAAGGAAATTGTTTTCACCCCCATAAATCAAAAAGCTGCCAAGACACCAGTGGAAAGTGATGTCATTTACTGGAGGCAGCTAAGACCTGTATTAACATGAACTCTCTCTCAAAGGTCTGCAAAGAAAACCTGCATAAATGTAAATAATATTATGAGAGCACCCTGTGAGATTTAGGAAGAATCTAGCAGAAACCACATAGCCTGTGTGTTGTTCTCTCCAGTTCTGCTGCTATCACAGAGAAGGGCCAAAGGTACTTCAGAAGCATATCAGAGATGATACTATTCCCCACTGCTTTCTCCTCCCGTAAGGAAATCCGGACTAACAAAGCTCCCGCAAACGGTCCAGCACGGTACATGAGCTTAGTAAATGGCATCATCTCAGCCAAGGATTTCCCTGTACATCTAGAAAAGCTTTGATCTTAAATGATGCCCTTAGCTACCAGTGCAGTCTACCTGTTGGTAGAATATTAACTCCCATTGCTGTATTTAGTGTATTTACACACTGTAATTAATACTGTTATAACCATTTTGTATTCCAACAAAGTATTGCAAACAGATATTCAACCTAAGGGCCATGCACTCCAGCATACTCTGGAATCATGGCCAAAAATGGTAAAACATAACAAATATTTTGGACTGTAAGGAAGCTCCACAGGGCTAGAGAAGAGAATCTATAAAATAACGCTGCTGGATTGGCAGCCACCATGACTGCTTGACTTAGAAAGAAGAGTACCTTCTTTTACAGGATGTGTGTTATGGCAGTGTTTTACTTCTGCCAAATCAAATTTGCACGCTTGCAGGAGAAATTTTGTGATAGCTTTTTGTTTTTGCTTAAGGTGGGCAAACCATTGGAGTGAATCGCATTCCTCCTACCCAGTGTGACAACTGGGTACGGACAAGTAATGGAGGACATTTTGCTTCACCAAACTACCCTAACATGTACCCACCAAATCAAGAGTGCATCTACATCTTAGAAGGTATATGCTGTATTTCTATTCCTGTTGTGTTGTAATTTTACTGTTAAATGGATAACTTTAAACTGTTTCAACTGTGTCATTTTACTGTACTGTCAAGCACTGTATAGCTGTACAGGTAATATAATGCTTCTGCAGTCATTAGGTTGAACAAGAAGCTAAATAGAATAAGTAATAATAATAAAAAAATAATAGAAGTCACAAACCTCCAGGAATTACCTATATGGAATAAGGCATACCCTCACAGCCAGAAAAAGCAGCATCAGTTCTACTGTACTCTATGAAGGCACAGAGCTATTAAGATAAAAATTGTATCTTGTTATCTTAATATCACTTTCACTATTGCTGATAATAAATTGCAAAATATGATTGAAGACTATCTTCAGCATTTACCAGACACAGTGTTACTCAGTCTCACCAGCAGAAAGTCTTTTTTATTAATAAAGGACAGCATAAAACCTCTGACTGCCATAGCACTGTACTAAAAATATGGAGTCCTCAGCACTGCTGAGGTCACTATTAAAATAATGTGATGAGGAAAAAAACCCATTTCATTAACTAGAATAAAAATGACATTTAAATGAGAGTATCTTAGATAAAGGCTGGAAGACTTGGGACACACTAATTATTTTTTCCTCTTACTAGAATGCCCCCAAAACCCACTGAAGTCAGCAAAAAGGGTTAGCTTAGCCCTCAGATTCGTATCAATTAATTGAAATATTCCAAGTAATACATTTCAGTGAGCTTTATTTGTACGGTATAGTAGTGGCTCATAGACACCCTCATTTTTGCTTGTATGCACACACATCTGAACTCCTGCATCTCCCTGCCAGTGAAGGCACTGGAAGGCAGATAACCCATCCAGCTTCATAGTTCAGACATAACCAGATCCATTGCCAGACCTCCCTTGTAGGAGGCAGTTCCCATGGGGCACAGAATCAGTTTCCGCACCTCTGTCCTTATAGTCCTTATTCAGAAGTGTTATGAGTACCTGAGTGAGACCAAGGCCCTCCACAACTTCCAGCTGAGGTACAGTCCTTTCTGCAAACCACTACCAGTATGTGCAAACAGCTACGAATGTTCTTAACCGGTGTGTAAGCAAGCTGTAAGACCTAAACAGAGTGTTAGAGACATGTAAGTAAATCTTTTGTTTTGCTTTCAGAAGAGCCAGACAGCGTGTGATTTTTTTAACACTGACATTCCAGGTAGCAGTTTCTGGAAGTTCATCTAGCTCAGCAGATGACAAGAACAAGAAACAGTAAAGCTATTCCTACAAAATAATCCATCCAAACTATAGCTGGGAAAGTCTGGTGACAAAGTAGCCATAGCTCCATCTCAGGAGGCTTTAGGGGTCTGTTCCAAATCCTGATGTCAGGCTGTCTCTAGTTCAGACCTACCAACATCTGTACTTACACACACACATATATACATATATATGAAGCATTTACACTTCTGATAAAAGATGTCTCCAGCCAAAGGATTTCCAAATTTGGGCTGTTGTTTAGAAAATACACCAGTGAGTAGCTCTTTGTATCTTTTATGCATTCTTTTCTGCACCCCTCAGTGTTTTGTCCTTTTTTTATATACTTGGCTTTCAAGGAACACTGGCTTTAATTTATGTCTTCACATTAAACTTCATTTGAATACCTCTGCATATATGTTCCTATCTGTTACATGCACTGCATTAGATTTGTCATTTCTGTATTTAAACAATAAATGTCATCAAGCAAAAAATTCCAGAAAATTCCATTAAAAAGTATCTTTTTACTACACTGTATCTGGGTTTTTGGAGCAGACTTCCAGATGTATTTGGAGAAGTTTCTGGTTTCTTTTTTACCTTGCTGCTTTGGAGGCCTGTCCCTTCATTATTCCATGTCTTCATGTGCTTTTTATATAGATCTTTATTTAATCTTTTGCTTGATTTTTTTTTTATGTCTAGCTGCTCCACGACAACGAATTGAGTTGACCTTTGATGAACCTTATTACATAGAACCCTCATTTGAGTGTCGGTTTGATCATCTGGAGGTTCGAGATGGACCTTTTGGTTTCTCCCCTCTCATTAATCGTTACTGTGGTCTGAAGAGTCCTGCACTAATTAGATCAACAGGGAGATTTATGTGGATCAAGTTTATTTCTGATGAGGAGCTGGAAGGAAAGGGATTTCAAGCGAAATACTCATTTATACCAGGTAAAGATGCCTACAGTTCTGACCAAGGTAATGAGCACCTGTTCCCATTGAACTCTGCGGGTGTGTTTATGCTGGCAGCCTAGAGCTGTATTACATCACACGTGCTTATGAAGGCAAAGGGACAGTGTGATAGTTCCAGTCTCAGTCCTGCTAATCCTACAGCATACTTGACTAAAACCTCTTTGGAAAATTGACTGAAGGAAATTATAGGTCTGTAGCTTGCCACTGAAGAAGTCAGTTGATCGTGATCATGCTGAAGGCTTTAGCAACATCCCTCTCTTCTACCAGTAACTTGTACCAGTTTCACCAGTGGCAGTAATGAACATTCAAGTAGACAAACAGCTTATCTTCTAGGAATACAAGTCACTGACAAAACCACCTGAAGCGAGTCTACAATAGCACCACTTCCAGCAGATGCAAAACATTTTAAATATCTATTCTGAAGAGCCAGAGGAAATCTCTGTACAGTGCAAGCATCACTCTCAGTGTAACAAGATTCAGTCAAACCACAGGCTCAGACAACAGAACTGGTCTTAGCTCAAAGTACTGTATCGTTTACAGCGTATGAAGGAGAGAAAAATACGCTGACAGTGCCTTTAGACAAACAAAAAGTACATCTGCTCTGTGGGGCCACTTAAAACTGGCAGGGCATTCTTTTGACAAGAAAACTTGACCTAACGTCCTTGTGCAATGCTTGACTGCTGTACTTCATAGATACTATACGTGTACTTATCAGCATTTTATTGTCCCTCGGGACAAAAGACAATATATAAATGTCAGCTCTACTACAAATGTATACGCAAGCATAATTGTAATGCTTCTTTACCCAACCCCCTAGAGCACATGAAAACACTGTACATGATTCTGTATTACTGCTTACAGAACTGCATGCCTTGCTAGGGATTTCCACTTGAAAAATCTTCAGGTCAACCTGGTGACCAGTCTACTGGGAATAACAGGCCAAAATGTTTTCATAGGGACAGTACTTACACATTTTGCTAAGTCCATTTCCAAAGCTTTTTCATTAATATCACTTTCAAAACTAACTCAGCCTAGTTCCAGACTGGATGTTTAAATATACATTTAAGCTGTATGTTATTTTCACAATAGGTTGCAGCAACAGAGGACTGATATTTTTCTGTCCTCCACATTTACATGGAATATGGTGAAATATTTGGGATTGTGAAAAGGGAAAGAGAGATGCATGTACATCCCTAACTTCATAAAAAAAAAAAAGGAAAAAAAAAGCAAAACAAACCAACAAAACCAAAATTCACAAAGGATATTTTACATAATCTCAGAATTTGCAAAGTATTCACTACAGACAGCTAAAACAGAGAAGAGCAAAGTGCATTTTCTCAACTGTACTAAACATTAAGCTGAGGTCTAAGGCATTTTAGGGGAAGTGATAAACTCCCTGTACAGAAGAGCATTCAGAGGATCACAGGAAGCTAAAATTCCAGATCTTCATCTGGAGAAGAGTTTTGTACAAAATGGGCATGCACTTTTGCACGAACTAGGGCTTGCTTATCATAGACTAATATTTCACACACACCCCCCATGATTGTTACGATCTCAGTGGTGATTTTCTATGCCACAGCTGTGAGTGGGTGCATCATGCAAGTTTCTGTGCCAGTTGGTGAGGAAACACTAAGGTGATCAGTGAAATGTAAGCCTCGGGCATCCCAGCCCATTCCAGACTCATTTCTGGCCAAGCCCTAGTCCCAGCAAAGTACCATCAATTAACTATTATGAGTAAGTATATTCTTACTTCACTAGCAGTGTGCATACAGCATATACTACAGATACACTACCTACACATTGCATTTAGAAGATAGGAGATAGAAAAGCAATCAGGGTGAAATTCTGCCTTCATATGCAAGGTCTAGAACTGCACTACCTAGCCTAATAGGAGGCAGGAGTCCTAGGGAGAAAGTATCTTTAGTATTGAACTGTCCTTTAAATTCTTTATTAGTAGCAATTCACATTTGAAAGTGTTGAAATATTCTACTAAATTAATCCATTTCAAGTTGTTCAAAACTAGACAGACAGTAATCTGATAAAGATGGTGCACCCAGAAAGGACCCCTGTGCTCTAGTGGAGCTCCAGTGACTTCAGGGAAAACTGGCATAGTTCAGAAATGTAATGCAGGAATAAAATATGGAATAGTAATTTTCGGTATTATGCTAGAAATTTGAGCTGTCAGTATAGAATTACCTTATTCAGATAAGGTCAATCTTTGTGGAATAATGTTATCATCTAAACCAATTTTGTCTCTGTGCCCTCCAATTGATTCAGTAAACTTTCTGGCAATTTTTATTGTGACATAATAATCTGAAGATTATGTCCTTTTTTTATACTAAACCTTGAAGTGATTCTCAAGCACTGATAGCCCCTGTGATTCATGACTTCTTTCTATTACAGATCCTGACTTCACTTACCTAGGAGGTATTTTAAATCCCATCCCAGGTCTAGTATTACAGTAACAATTTCTTTATACATGAAATTTTAAATTAATATAATATTGCATTTGACAGCAAGGTATATCTTCTCCCTAGACTGCCAATTTGAGCTCTCAGGAGCTGATGGAATAGTACGCTCCAGTCAAGTAGAACAAGAAGGAAAAACAAAACCAGGACAAGCAGTTGACTGCATATGGACAATTAAAGCTACTCCAAATGCTAAGGTGGGTTTCATTTCTATCATTCAGCATATAATGGATTTCCAAGTCATTAGTGACAGGTAATAGTCACTAGATGTGATTTACATAATGTCTCACTTTCACTGAAATGAATTATGTATCAGTAGCTTAGGAAATCCAGAGAGAGGATTGTTTCTGAAATTATACAGTAAGTCCACAGCATTGTCTTCCTATTACTTGAAACATAAAATCCAAAATAACTGTGAAAAATGTTTAAGCAACAAATTTTCAAGGACATTTGACTCAGACTCAGCTTTTATCAGAAGACTGCAGGCAAAAATGCTCCCTAAGAGCTTTGATAAATTCCAGTAAATCTTGCTGCCATGGTTTAAAATGTTGCCTCTGGTGGTTCTATTGGTGAATTTGGTTCTGTTCAAAGTCAACTAAATACATACCTGCTCCTCCCTGTCTAATTCACAATCCAGGACCTTGCAACCCAATCAGAGCAGAAATGAAAGGCTTTGCCTGGAAACAGCTGAGGAATTACCACTCAAACTCTCTTAGTTATAGGATCACACCCTCTTAAAGTGCCACAATAAAATTTGCTAGACCTTTCCTGTCCTACCCTTAAGGGGACATATTAGCTGCTCAAGACAAAAATCAGCATTAGTTACTTAGCTACCTGGTACCATTGTGCCTGCAGAATTAAGAGACTGCTCACAAAACCAAAACATTGCCATCTTATGCTCATTGAAAAGAACTTGAGCTTTATTGCTGGATATAGAAAAGGATAAAATCCTGTTCTCAATTCCAAAACACAACAGCTGCAGTATGCTTAACAGAAAAAAAAAAGGCTGTTTCCAAATCATATTTGTAAATTACTTATGAGTTGCACCGAATAATCTTTTTCTCCATATAGCATACACATCTGTAAATTTGCTTCTGTATGTATATTAAAGCACATAATACTGCTTGCATGTACATAAAAATATTTTTAAGTGGTAGCTCTCAAGATGACAAATCTGCTGTCTGTCTTTTTCCACACTCCTAACAGTTAACTAACCAGCTTCCAAATCAGTTCTAAACCACTAACCTAAAAGATGGTAATCAGAGGACAAGACAAGAAAGAAACTAAAACTCCATTAATATTTTTAAGCCTTTGAGGAAATGACTCAAGTCTCAAGAGCCCTATACTAGTCTAAGTAATAGCAGCAGTTCTTCCAGAAACAATAATAAAACCATTTCCTCTCTACACTGCCACTTGAGTGCACCAGGTCTTATGCTTAAGTATTTTAATAAATTATTGAATGTTGCCAGAAGGCAGAGTTATAGTTGGGTCAGTCCTGAGATTAGATCATCATCCTCAATTATTGAGTTAAAACATTACAGAAAAATAATTCTTAGGATTCTGACAGTGGTTTCTCAAGCTTCAGTTCTAGCAAAATGGTGATGATAAAGTCCATTAGACCTGATACGGTGCAGGCTCTTGAGAAACATAAGCAGATACATTTTTAATTCCCTCAATTTCATTCTCTAATAAAAATAAATTTTTAAAACTGACACAACTGCTGCAGTGAAAGAACTTTTAAAATCTGTGTGAGAAATATTTAATAAATTACCTCCAGGTTTCAGAAAGTTACTAGAATAATCACAGTAATCTGAGTGGGGACCATTTATATACACTTGCCTAACACACTAACCAGAAGGAGCTTTTACAGTGCTGAGCTCTTTTCATGGGATTATTCCTTTGTTTTCCAACATGGAATAGCTCTACTGAAAGTGCGCCAATTTATTTTTAGCTTCCATTATAATTTCACAGCAGATAAAGTCAGTCATTAAATG
Organism: Chloroceryle aenea; assembly: GCA_013399075.1. Taxonomy (NCBI): domain Eukaryota; kingdom Metazoa; phylum Chordata; class Aves; order Coraciiformes; family Cerylidae; genus Chloroceryle; species Chloroceryle aenea. Next base: position 29,057 of record VWZY01009935.1, on the reverse strand, counting down.
AAAATACCACCTCTCAGCCCAAATATTGCACTTGCAGCTCACACCCATGTTTGTGAGATGTCAGAAGACAGGCTCTTAATGTGGCTGAACTTCCAGCAGTAAAGCTAACAAAGACAGGAGGGAAAAAAATAAAAAAGTATATATACAGAAAAATCCCAAAGCAGTAAGATGAAGCATAATATGGTTCAGGTTGCACCTTCCCACAGGATGTGCAGTGGGAGATTGTGCTAGCAACACACCTCTGGAAAACATTGGAAAGGAAAAGCCAGGATGTGCAAGCATCACAAGCCTCTTCCTGTGCTCTTTTACCATGTTATCAATAGACCCCTTGAAGCGTATTAGGGGCGTCTTCTTTTTGACCCCACACAAAGCTGGTTATTTTGGTTTACTGAATTCTTTAAAATTCAGTTTTAAAAAGCACTAGCTGAGGTTAAAAGCAAGATATGGCAAAAGGGCAAAACAGGTAACACGGGGATGGCAAGCACCGTGTTCATCTGCCCTGTCTTTCTTGCTTCAGAACCAAGAGTTTGAGATCATTGTCATTGGGCAGATACATGAAAAACCTCTTTGTGCAAAAGCTCCTAAGTATCTACAGCATCAGCCAGAGAGGTAACTGCAAACTGTACTCAAAACACATACAGTCTAGACCCAGGCTTAGCTGAGGAACACAGCCCCTGGAGAGCGCCTGTTCTCCCACAGAGCAGGAGACCCCAGCCTCCTCATGGCTAAAGCACTTCTGTCAAAATAATGCCTGACAAATTTCTGCAGTGTAAAGTGGACTTTACAGCATGCTTGGTGACTTACATACCTCCTCAGCTTTCACTCGAATTTTGAGAGTTCCTATACAACCATTCAAGAGATTAAAAAGCCCTGTGAGCTTTTCATGTAATTCTAACTGAATTACAATGTTGCACAAGTTTCCTCCTACAGCAGAATAAATTATTTGCTTGATTTTCAACTGATACCTTGGTCTTCTAATTTCCTTGCTGCATACATTCTACCACATAGGCTGCCTTCTCTTGGATTAGATTTCTGTTTTCAGAGGAATTAAGATGGGTTTAAACTTATTACCTCTTCCTAGAGAGCTAGCTCACTTTTCTCCTGTTTCCAATAGCTTTTATTCTGAAGCAAGAAATTTTAATTTCCTTATTTTATTTCAGCACTTTTGTGGCTAGACTCCTTTCATTAGAGTTTAATTTTATTAAACTAAGAGTCAAAATACCATTATCAGCATCTAAAATTCTTTGAGCACATTTATGCATTTCTTGTATCTTGTCTAGAGTAATAGATTGCACATTTAGCTTTCTTCAAGGCTATTGCTTTTTACTTTTTTCCCCAAGGGGAGCACAAATATAGCAGCATAAATTGTTAAATAAAGTTTGTTTTGGGGAGGGGGAAGAAGTGAAACAAGTACTTAAGACAAACTTCAAGTAATACTCCACATGGACATTTAAATTTGCATTTTCTTATTAAAAGTGTTGTGAATTGGGTGCCATATATGTAAGGGGACAAAGCATCTTAGTAAATCTTGAGGAAGAAAGAAAACTGTCTGCTCTGTATTACTTTTCCTAGACATAATCTTCTCTTTTCTAACAGATTTATTTGCGATTTCTTGACTATCAAATGGAGCATTCAAATGAATGTAAAAGAAACTTTGTTGCTGTATATGATGGAAGTAGTTCTATAGAAAACCTGAAGGCAAAGTTCTGCAGCACGGTGGCAAACGACGTCACGCTGCAGACGGGGACAGGCGTGGTACGAATGTGGGCAGACGAAGGCAGCAGACTAAGCAGATTCAGAATGCTGTTCACTTCATTTGTGGATCGTAAGTAGATCTCAACATGCCTATTCTTCTGGTACTAGAGTACTTCAGATATTTTAGGAAAAGCAGCAGCTATGTATTATGCAGCAGGTACACAAAAAAAGTTGTTTCCCTCCTTCACATACTAGCAGGTAAATGAAATATTTAATTACGGTTATGTGTGGTTACTGAAGGCTTGCCTCCCTTCTTAAAAGGTTTATTTTTCATTTTAATTCATTAATAATACACTGATAGACTTCTCACAGAGTTGTACAGTGATCAAGACAGCAATGGGACTGAAGTGTGCTCTCTCACTAGCCCCATCTTCCTGTTCAGTGGCTGGGACCACCGCAGGCTCTCCTCAAGCCCACACTGGATGTCTCAGAAGGCTAGAAAATGCATGTGACCCTGCTGAGTCAGGATCTTCCTATCTAGAGCTCTGCCTTCAACTTCAGCTCTCCACACTCCAGCTCCACCTAAGCTGCTACCTCCCTCTCAGCTGCAGATGGCTCAGAGATCCCACACAAGCTCCCTTAAAGCCCAGTTGTGGATAAGCAGTTAAAGACAAGTGTACTTATGAAGGCTATACTAAAAGCAGAGCTGGAAATGCAAGCTGGATGTCCGTTTGGTTTCCATAGTCCAGGTTGGAGTTAATCTTTATTCTCATTGTAAATTAAGATGTTTCTCAAATTATGCTTCTTGGGAGATTTTTTTCCCCCAGTGCTTTACCTCTGAATGGAATAGAATTCTGTTGCCTTACATGCATCTTCACTAAAGCAAGACTAAAGCAGACCAAGTTTAGAAGAGCAGAACAGATCTGAGATATATGGGAAGAGTCAAATAAAACATATCTACCACTTGAGAAAGTCAGGCCTATGCTTGTGCTAAAGGTTTTCAAAAAGTTCTGCTTGAAGAATAACTAGTACAGATTTGCAGTCAAAGAACAGGTTTCTTGTCAGTCTTGAAAGGGATCCTGGTCACTACTTCACTGAAAAGCTTGGGTTACAGGTAACAAGTAGATTTTATATTATGTTCTATAAACCAGTAAAGATTAACAGAAAAATTACTTTCTGTAAAACAATCTTCCTGAATACTTAGAAGAGAAATAGCTTACTGGTTACTTTGTGTACATGGTAGTAATACACAATTGCATGTTACAACCCAGTCTGTTTAACCTGACATAGGCACTGAATACATTTTAGATATTGTGCATTTCAGTAGACAGCAGCTTTAAGCACAACTTGCAAAACTGATCATTGTACTGAAATAAAAGGCACTCAAAAAGCAGTTATTAATATTTGTGATAGTGCAGGTTAGTCTAGCTTTCAATCTAGGAAGTGCTATGAACTTCACCAGGTAAATTTTCCACTTAGATTATAAACTGGGGGAGAGGTGTTGAGTGCAAGAGGTTGCAACAGTAACCACTCTTAAAGGTAGATGACTTTCCAAACTTACAATTACAAATAACTCCAAAGTCATTGGCAGAAGGAAATCTTCAAAGGTACGTGGTTATTCTTATTTGCCTTCTAACCTGAGTACTGTCTTTCTTCAACAGGGTAATTGAAATGTAGGTCTGAAAAATATTTCATGTATTTTTAAATAATCTAGTGCTAAGCTATTTTTCTAACTGAAGAAATTAATCCATGCTTATCTTATTTTCAGATTAAGCTATTTTTCTTTTCTGCCTTACTAATAATTTGTAATTACATGAAGCCAACCATGAAAACAATCAATATTTCTGAGCAGATTTACATAAATGAACTAATTGTGCATGACAGTCACCTAACACACACCTAATGCTGCTTGCAGATTCGACTAATTCATTCAGCTAGCAGTAATGTTAAAAATCAACACAAATAGTGCTAGATGCAAAGAAAACTGAACAGTGCACCAGTCTCACACAGCTGTTCTGAGAAGAGCCCAGCTATGTCCTTGAAGTCCTGGACTGGAATTGATCAATCTTTGGGACTTTTAAACTTCATACTCCCCAAATAACAAACAAACAAGGAAAATGAAGTCTATTTGTCCCATCTTTATGAACTTGTGAACAAAATCCACCCTCAAAAATATTGAGGAGACTGCACAGGAATGTAAAATAGAGTGTGCTGGCAGATAGAGAGGCAGCAACAGAATGCATCATTCAAAACCACAGAAACATGAAAAAATTCCTCTGTTCAGAAAAATAAGAGAAGGAATGAATCTTATATAATTCCTCCTTTGTGCCTCAAAAGGAACTGCAACTCCAAACAGACCCATATTGACACACCAGCATGGATCCACAACAGCTACTCTGGACATCATCATTTTCATAGACCCTCCTTTATCACACATTCAGAAATATCTTAGTAGATACTGTAGCCTATCATAGCCACAGCCTTTTTAAGCTATTATCTTTAAATGATACTACTGATCCTTCATGAAGTAAGGCTTACACAATTTTTCTTTCCAAATTCAGAAGGAAAAAAACTACCAAGGTGTTTTCTCCCCACATGTGCTAATAAGGCCAAGAATCTTTTATTTTGTAGTCTGCATCCTGAACATTTGTTTTAACTGTTAGCTTTTCTCCCATTTTCATATTTAGATTGATACCCTTCCATAAAGTGCTTGCATGTCAACATTTAGTCCTTTAGGGAGAAGGTGCAAATCCCTTTGCAATTTAATTGCAGCAGAATTTTAGATGATGCTTACATCATGATTTCATACGATGTGTAAAGAATGCTTACATTGTGCCTTAAGTCCTTAAGGATGTGAACAGCCACTCTTGATATTTTAGGTGATAGTGACACACAACCATCAGGTTCCTTTGTGTTTTCTTTCCTAAACAGTAGCAGTTGGTGAAATGGTTAAAGACATAGTGAACTCTGCAGGTAGGAAAAAAGTTTATTCTTCCATTTACCAGGTAACTGCATGGCTGAACTTAAAAACAGAACAAAAACAAACAACCCGAACAAGAAAGCCAACTTCCACTGAATCATGTCCCACTGAAAAGAGGTTTGGCTCCTGAAACACTGAGCATAAAATGTTCCTGGGAAAAGGCTGCCAATTTAGAAGCCTAACTAGGAAGTCTTTTTGGTTGGAGAGAATCAAGGAGAGCAGGTTTCCCAGGAGCATATACAGTCAGTTGCTGAACATCTCCAAGGACAGAAAGTCCCTAACTGCTCAGGGCAAAAGATACCAGTCATATCACCTGCTCTGAGTCCTTGGCTTCATGCCATTTCCCTGGATCCCCCATCTTTCTTGTACTGCGACCACAACACCGAACACAGCGAGACCGCATCTGGAAACACTGAGCAGAGGGGAGGAATAACCTCCCTTGACTTTGTGGCAATGCTCTTCCTAATGTAGCTCAGGATGCTGTTGGCTTTTTGTGCTACAAGGGCACTGCTTCTCTGCCTCATGTTCGATGTTTTTCTCCACCAGGACTTCCAAGTGTTTATCAACAGAGCTGCTTTCTAGCTGTCTGACACTCAGCCTGTAGACATAATGTAGAGCTATTCCTCCACAACTGCAGGACTTTGTGTTTCCCTTGACTGAACTTTGAGGTTCCTGACACAGACTGGAGAAACATTTACAAGTGCCAGCACAGCTGTCTGGTATATCAGCCACTCCTCCCAGTTTTGTTTCCTCTAAACTTGCCAAGGGTGCACTGTCCATCCCAGCATCCAAGTCACTAATGAAAAGGTTCAACAGCATTAGCCTCGCTACTGACTCCTGGGGTACACCAACAGTGACAGCCTCCAGATAAGAGTAAGTTACCAACATTCAGTGGAGTAAGAAATGGGAAGACAATGCATAGTAGATTTAGGGAATGCAGATTCCAAACTGAAGGTTTGAATTTTCTTTCCTCTTGGGCATAACTGCTCTTTTTGTCACTGAGATGTGAAGCCTAACAGGAGTGAGAAATGCTGTATTCAGGACTAGTAGCCCTCCTCTGCTACAGCCTTTGGGTTTCATGTTACATTTCAGAGCATCCAGGCTGCTGAACAGTAAGTTCTTTCTATGAAACCAAATGGTAGAACATCAGTCACACATCTTTGCTGTTTAATATGTAACTGACTCCACTACCAAGAGACATTTCTATCATCAAAATACCATACTATTGAGGCAGAGAAAGGGAATTTCTTGTCCAGTGCCATGAATTCATAAAGAATTCCCTATGTATGTTATACAACATCCTGAAAAGAATTTACTTTTTTTTATGTCATAGGTATAACATTCACAGAAACATTGTTTAGTGCAACTGTCTAGTTAATTTTCTTTAGATTTCTAACTATATATAGACACATAGATAAACTAAATTGTCCTCTCTCAGCCCCTGCATTAGCTCTAATAGGAGCTCTAAGAGCTTTGATTTACAAGCACGGATGATTTAGATGCCTTGAGTTACTGAAATCTCTTGCAGTTACTGAGCCAGTCCTCCACAAGCTGAAATCTGATTTGCCCTAAGAAATTAATGGGCTTTAAAGATGCAGATGTTCAGGAACTGCTTCACAATGTCTACACAGCAGATGCACAGCATACTGAATAGATATATAATTGATGGTGAGCATGTGATTTCAGTATTAATTTTTTAAAGTGTTAAAACCTTCTTCCATTATTTGTTGTGTAACTGTCTCTGACACTTATTTTAAGCAAGAATTTACAGGGTAGCATTGATAACACACCTGAAAGTCACTACATGGAGAGTACATCATCTGATAATTAGCAATGTGCAAGAAAAGAGTCTGTGTTTGAAACAAAGATAAAAAGTGAACATGCATGTTAAAAATATCAATTACTGATAATCCCTAATGTTTTCTTTCTCTTCTCTCATGCAGCTCCCTGCTCAGGCAACACTTACTTCTGCCATAGCAACATGTGCATCAATAATTCTTTAGTCTGCAATGGCATTCAAAACTGTGCATACCCTTGGGATGAAAATCACTGCAGAGGTGACTATAGCACAAAGTATAGCCTTTGTGGGCTAGGCCAGTCAGTTTACCTTTGAAGAAAGTCATGAAATGTCTTTTTCCTGGAAATATGCTGAAGACAGCTATTCTACTAATCTCAGAAAGGTGTTCCAAATTTTTTTCCAACTCAGGAGACATGTACGCATCCTGAATATTGATCACACTGCTTTTAATTAAATTTCTTCCTCTTCAGCATATACTCTCCATTTTAAAAGGATGTCAGCTTAATAGGAAATAGAATTTAGTATTTACATTTAGGTTACATCCTATCCATTTCTGAAGTTTAAATGCAGATCACAGGGAGAGGTAATACCTTGGAGGAAACACAGATAGAAAAAGACAGACCAGCCTTTAAGCTTTCTCAGGGCTAAAATAGAAGCAACAATTTTCAAAGACAATTTTAAGGCATTTGTTTTAAGCTGTTTATCACAGAGTAAATGTAACTGCTGCATACGGTGTGAAGAAAGGTGGGAGGAAGGGGGAAATTGTTCAGAAGCAAGAAAATTTACAGAAAAAGCACATGTCCAAGTGTCTTCACTGCTTCTAGAAAACGGGGCAGGGGAGGATTGTCTAAACCATCACAAACACAGTAAAGACTTGTTTCAGTATCAGGTTTTGTAGGAAAAATTATCGTGATTCGAGGAGACTAAAGCTCAAATATATTCACCTGAATTTTCAGATTTGGAACAAAACCAGTTTAAGCAAAACAATTTTTCTTGATAAAGCAGTAAAAAACCCACAACAAACTTGAGCTTGGGGATTTTTTAAAAAATGGAATGGCATGAATAATACTGAACAGAAAAGTCCAGAAGGACTGAAATATGTACTCCATTTCAAAGATAAATTGACTCTGTAGGAAGGGTCAAAACCTTCTCTACAGAAAATTTTGAAATAAAATAGCTTCTCAACTCACAAGCCCCACTTAAATGTTTTGGAAAATGTTATATAAACTGGTCAAATTTTATTCTGGGGAAAAAGTAATTATTCATAAATACTCTAATGCAAGGTGTAGCATGGGAGTTTTCAGGTAACAAAAATGATCCATAACTAAGTTTTCAGCATAAAAAAAGTTATCTTCCTCCAAACAATCCTTAGCTATAGTAATGCTCAATTTTCCCTCTTAAGGGCAATTTCTAGATCTCCTTCCCATCTTTAACAACTGCTTCCTAGAGTCTTGCCTAGAATCTACACTTCACTCACATACTACAGTATTTAAAGAGTGTATTCCACAAAAACCATACTGCAATGTGAAGAAAGTCTTTACCAGTATTTGTAAATCACTGTATCTGGTGCTGAATAACCTACCACATTTCATGTTGAATAGAATCTAAATTCTGCTCTAGCACTTGCACAACAGATAATTAAGAGATAGCTGAATACTGAATCCATATTGCTGGCTATGGTCAACTGAAGGGAGACTGATGCATCCAAATGAGCAATATCTAGCCTTAAAAGGAAAGCTCTTCACAGTTGTGCTCAGTTCCTACAGGCATCCAGAGTTCTCATTTAGTCCATGCTGATAGCTACCTAAATCTAAGCCTCCTGTGACCTACTTCATGACTAAACCCAGTGACAAAAACTGATATCAAAGTTAGTTGTGTGCAATTTATTTTAAGAGACAGGAGAAGACAGTTCCATGTGCATGGCTACTTTTTTACTGAAATACCTTTTAAGAATTAAAAAAACCTAGATGCAGATGAGAACAGCATCACAGCACTGGAATTCATGTCTGTCACAAAGCATGGTAACAGTAAGATCTAAGCTAGGCCAGACAAGGGGAGCTAGCTTCCTTCACATTGAAGGTGTAAGTAACTCAGAGTACACAGTCTAAGCTCTGAAGTAGAACTCCAGATGATTTCAAGCAGCATAGGATGCAGTGCATGTGGGGTGCTTAAGTGCATAACACACATACCCAGTGGCACAAACCAGGTATCTGAAAAGAACATGCAGCATTTGGACTGCTACGTATTCTACTACATAGTCTTAAGTGCTTCAGTATAGAATTCTTTTCACCTCCTAAAACAAGTAGCTTTATAGAACAAAACAGAAGTCCAACTATAAAATTTTAGTCTTCAAATAATTTTAAGTGGGGAAAACCATCTTGTTCTGATGCTGCCATCTTGTGTGTTTTCATATGAAGTACTAAGCAGAAGTGCCATATGATTTGGGTTGGTTCCTCCCACCCTTCTTCCTCCTTTTTTTTAACTGACTCAGTTACTGGACTGTTACAACTGGAATATATTTATACTAAAGCTCCCTGTCTTGAAATGGGTATAAACAGACTTACACAATAGACAGAGTCATTAAATTTAAGAAACATAAAAAAATAGTCCAGTCACATCATCACTAAGAATATTTCTCTTTTTAAGATGAACAAGATAATTTTAAATCTAGGTTTCCTTCTACTGGCATCAATGGGAATGTTACTAGCATGACCAAACCACAGTGAGAGAAGAGTCATCTGGAGTTGTATTGAACTTATTTAAGTATAATTTAAGGATTGAAGCCACATCCCAGCTGAATCAGCCTGCACTGGTCACAGAGCTGCACCTGTCACTGAATTATATGGTAGCCAGTAATGCAGACAGGGAATTAGACCCCCTGAACAAACACACAGATGCAGTGTAATAAATCCCATTGGCATCCAGGTCTAGTCTCCAGTACCATTAAGTCATTTCATTAATACAGCACTTAAATGACACTCATGATACAGCTTACTTTAATACATGACCAAAGTGTGGAAAACAATAAAAGCTCTATCATAAGCTCTTTTTTTTCCTTTGCAGAAAAGAAGAGAACTGGATTGTTTGAACAAATCACCAGAACTCATGGAACCATCATTGGCATCACGTCAGGGATAGTTTTAGTTCTTCTCATCATTTCAATTCTAGTACAAGTAAAGCAACCTCGCAAAAAGGTTATGGCTTGCAAGACTGCTTTCAATAAAACTGGTTTCCAGGAAGTATTTGATCCTCCCCACTATGAACTATTTTCACTAAGGGACAAAGAAATTTCTGCAGATTTGGCAGATTTATCAGAAGAACTTGAAAACTACCAGAAAATGAGACGCCCTTCAACAGCTTCCAGATGCATTCATGACCACCACTGTGGCTCCCAGTCCTCTAATATAAAACAAAGCAGGACAAACCTCAGCTCCATGGAACTTCCCTTTCACAACGATTTTGCGCAGCCTCAGCCAATGAAAACATTCAATAGCACATTCAAGAAAAGTAGTTACACTTTCAAACAGGCGCATGACTGCCCTGAGCAAGTCATAGAAGACAGGGTGATGGAAGAGATTCCATGTGAAATCTATGTTAGAGGAAGAGAAGATACAGCACAAGGTTCATTATCCATGGACTTTTAGTCCCCTGGTGAAGGTGGTATCAGTGTATATACAGAATGCCTGTATACAGTGACAGTGTATATATTGAGTGTACTATACGCAGCGTGCGAGATGCACACACTTTTAGCTTATACTTCAGTAAAAAAAACACAAACAAAACCCCACAAACAACTTAAGTCTTTGTAACTAATTCCTAATGAAAACTGGTGCATTTCCTCCTATCTTCCCAGGCTACCTACCTAACGGAGGAGTCACACAAAGACTTTGCATGGAAATTTTAAGTTAATGCTATTGGAAGAAAAAAACCTACTAATCACTGAAAACAATGATTACTATCCTCTTCCTCATACCATTTTCTCTTCTTCAGATGTCTTCTTTTTAAGACAGCTTTAATACCTCAGTTACATAAATAAAAGTAGTTAAGAGCACCACGCGTATGTCAACATAGGTGTCTTACTGTATTTGTCAAACTGAAAGCAGAGTTAATGTTAAGTGCGAGTTAAGACTCAAGAATTATGTTACAGCCATCTGTTTCATCTTGCTGACCATTTGTATTGACTTGATCAGTTCCTCACTCTATGCTGTGGGAGAAATAAGTGCAAAGATTACTGCCTTTTAAGAATATTAGGTTATATTAATTTTAGCACATTTGGAAATAGTCTCCAGGGGTTTTGGTCAAAGCACAAGTAAATACTTGTGTTATTCTAGATGCAGACCTTCACAACCATTTTCTTTCAAGAAGGTTTAGGGTTTTAAAATACTCTATCATGTATTATAGATCATATAGCTCACTGCTTCCACAGCTCTGTAGTTAGAAAACACTTTTGTTCCTCCATTTTCCAAGTATTTACATAGTAAGACTATACTGTACATTTGTCCCTTCAAATTACCTATTACTTGTTATTACAGCCAATCTTCCCTGCTGAAATTAGTGATAATACTTCTAGCTCATGTCCTGCTTGTCTGAAGAGAACTGCTCTGCAGTCTGGGTGATTATATGAAAATACTGGAAACAGAAATCACAAAGCAATTCTTATTAACCCTCATGAAGCCCTCCTTGTGCCCTTTGTTTACACTCAAATTTGCACATTTCATACCTTTTTAAAATGGTGGTTTGGACCTAACTTTTACAATATAAAAATCTTTTTAAACACAGTAATTCTCATTGTGGTTTTTAAACTTTTTATATAGCTTGATACTATACAGACTATTTACTAAATCAAAATCTAGCACCTGTACAGCAGGCTTCTTTCAGTGTCCCTAGCAGCAGCTCTGAATAACATGCAGTGGCTGCTGAATACATAGCAATTTGTCAAGAACATTTGACATGACTTCTGCATTAGCCTACATTTTATTCCCTCATTTGTTTGGTTTTATTCTTTTTTTTTTTTTGGGG
>VWZY01009935.1:0-17500 GCA_013399075.1 Chloroceryle aenea | reverse complement strand
TTGTTTTTTGTTTGTTTTTCTTTGATCGGGGTTTTGGTTTGGTTAGGGTATTTTTGTTTGGTTGGTTTTTTTACAGAATACCTTTCACTAGAAATGATCCATTGGTTTGCACTGGGCATATCCTTTAGTTACAAAGGTATGTAAACCCATAATGTTTCTAGTGCTAACTGTAGTACAGAAAAACCACCTTCATTTGCAACCCTAACAATGGAAACATCTTTTCCTTCAAAGTGCAAGGTTAACAGTTGTAATTACAGATTTTCATTAGATTGACAATCGCTTTGGTTTGGGATTTTTTTTTTTTTTACAAATGCTTAGAATGTAAGAAGTCTTAAGAGAAGAAAAAGCAAAGAATGGAGAATTGAATGTCTTCAGCTTCAAAATTAACTCTGTCTGGTGTCTAAAAAGAACTTAATCAGAAGCTCATAGCTCAGACCCCAGTGTCAGTTTCTGAAATACATTCTGGCACCAGCCCAATTTGAAAGAATGAAAACAGATGCTATTTTTAGATGCACTTCATGCACAAGTGTTTAAAAAACCCAGTTAATTTTGACTTGAATTACTAATATTTACTTAAAGCATTTATTTACAGGTTTCATTTATTTCTCATTGATTTTAGTAAGAAATATCTCACTATGACATATACAATACTGAATGTCACTTGTGATAGTGCTAGATTTCTCCAACGAGCAATACATAATTTTACACAGGTCATTTTTATCCATATAACACTTGTAAGTGCTAGGTTTGCATGATTTAAGTTTTATTTTTAAGGTATATTTGTCCATGTGATAAAAATATTGTGAACCCTATTCTTTCCTAAGTTATGTTGTCTTTGAACAGTAAACCTGTAATAATAAAACGAATAGCAAGCCTGCAAAGCTCAAGTCTGTGGAGAAAAGGGGAAAAGCTCTATTCAATAAGTTCCCAAACGGCTGGATAATAATTCAATCTCTGTTGTAACTTTCTAAATACATGGTCAGAACAGCTGGGTTTTTGCTACCCCAGTGCACACAGGTGAGCTCCTATAACCAGTTGGGTCTTCTGTGCAAAGATTTTTCCAGTATCCCCAAGCCCAGATCTATAAGCTTCACTTTTCCCCCCTCCTCGCTGTCTAATCTGGTTTGGTTTTATCTCTTTAGGATAAAGAGTCTGCCTAGTTAACACCTGCCCTCAATTCCCAATACAGAGCAAACACTGCCCTGGAGGAAGCTTTTCAGTATTTCTGCAATAGTAGACCCAACATTTACTGTGGCAATAGCTGTACTTGAGGAGTCCAACAGTGTGCTTAAACAGATACAGAAATAGTTACTCCTCGTTCCAATTAGTAGTAACAGCAGAAAAATATCAGTGCTTGTTTTATTAGAAGCAAGATGAAATTAATATGGAAGCTAAAAATCTGCAAGGAAAACTTGTGCATGGTGTGTTTAAAAAATAACATGGCTATATATCTCACTGCAATGTTGGATTCAGTTACTTCGCTGTGCTCTCAGAACTAAGTGGTGACTTTTAGAGCCATAATTCCCCTTTCTCACTACAGAGAACAACTGTGTGGCCTGCTTGGTATCACTCAGAATGCAGAAAGCTGACATTTTCAGCAAAAGAATCTAGTGTTGGTTTTGCAGTCACAGTCCAACTGGACTTGATGTTGTGGTCTATAAACCTTTTTTTAGTATGAGCAATAACACCACTTTTGATATTCTTGCAATACCCAAGTACTGATAGCTTACTCTGTCTCCATCTTAAATCCATACATTTCTAAGAGCATCCCGATTTTGTGTTCACTTGTACCCGTGTTGCTGATGGCTTTGTTGACACAGTACACTTGTAAGCAAAGCTATGTTCCCTAGACACACATGGACCAGGCAAAGGCCAACAGCATTAACTACTTTTTGGTATTTATAATTGTCATGATTTAACTACAGCCAGCACCAAAGCACCACACAGCTGCTCCTTCACTCCTCCCTCCTCCCAGAAGGATGGGGAGGAAAATCAGGAACAAAAAAAAGTGTAACACTCCCAGGTCAGGATAAGAATTTAATAACTAAAATATAATAATGTATGCTAATACTAATAAAAGGAATAACAAAAAAAAGAAACAGATAAATAAAGCCCAAGAAAAAACAAGATCTGCACAACACAACTGCTCACCACGTGCTGACTGATGCCCAAGCAGTGATCTGCCCCCACCCCAAACTCCCACCACTTTATGGACTGTGCATGACATTCTATGGGATGGAATATTCCTTTGGATCATTCAGGTCAGATGTTCTGGCTACACTCCCTTGTAGTTTCTTGTGCACCTGCACACTAGCAAAACATGGCAAGTTGAAAGTCCTTGATTTCCTAGAAACAGCTAAAAACAGTGTAACTACCAACATTCTTTTCATAGCAATTGCCCTACTGAATCCAAAACATGGCACTACTCTAGATACGAAGAAGGAAAATTAACTCAATCCCAGCTGAAACCAGGACAATACTTCATTCTCTCTCATGACCACAGCAGCTTAGATATAAAAGTGTCTGGCATGAAGGAGGACAGAAGTTGTACAAGTAAACCTTCAGCCAACAGGAGCATAACAGGGATGAAGAACCATGATTCTCAAAAGTTCTGTAAGGAAACACCTGCTTTTACAAGTGCAATGAAAGTGGCATAGGAAACTCACACTTAACACTGTTACTAAGAAATGTTTTGGTGATCACAGAAATACTAATTTATACTTCACATCCACGAGATTCACTTGTCTGCTGCAGACAAGATGACTTTCATAGTGCATACAGATTTTATTAGACAGTAATTCTTATAATATGCCATTTTCACTAAACCAATACAAAGAAAGGTTACAAAGAGAGCTGTCACTGACAAGAAAGTGCTTGTCATGTGAACATAGTTTTTAAGTCATTAAAACACACTATTTTGTTTCTTTCTTGGTGCAGAGAATTTTGTGCATTAGGAGCAAGCCTCCTCTTTCACAAGAAAATAAAAAAGCTTCTCTTATTTTCAAATCAGTTTAGTTCTTAAATAAGATTCTAACATTTAAGTTCCAAACCATTTAAGTATAATCTTTTAGATAAAAGGCCACCACCAGCAAAAGTAATAAAAATCTTATCACATATACCTGAGAAGCCAAGAATAAATTACTGCTTGAAACAGAACAACTTAATTCCTATGGATCTGTACTGAAACATAGCTAGAGACTGACCACACCGGAAGATCCAATTAGATACCGCTTCACAGTACAACTCAGTCAGATCCACTTCATATGTCCTTATTTCAAAGTTTAAGTATGAGCCCTGTGATTGCTCAGGTCTACAGATTCTTTACCAAAACAAGATTCCTAATCCTGAAAGAAAAGCTGATTTTACATTATTTGAGATCACACTGTTGCAACTGCATATTAATTATAATGAGAGAAAGGCTTAAAAAAATAAACCAAAAACCTTTGAGTTGATTCACACTGTGAAAGCCAGTATTTATAGCACATCTCAATTTAACAATACTGAACTCTTCTTTAGTAGCTTCCATTCCTGTCGTTTCCAATAACCACCTTTGTGTAGAGTAAATCCTCCCTATAAATGCTCAGATAAATCACACATCAATCTGTTCAAATATGTGGTTCTGTGTCATCATGGAACTGCAAGTTTATTTTCACATTCAGACTTCTTTGCTACACTCCATTTTACAGAATCAGCTTAACAAAAATCTGGTTTCCATCTGTTTTGTAGATCAGCACTAACAGTCATTTGCCACTTGTCAACTTGTTCCCTCTTATCTAGCTGTGGAAGATAATCTATTATATACCAGATAAAACAGCTTAGTTTTTATAAGTCTGTTCTTACAGAGCTAGGCTCAGGGAGAAACAAAGTAAGAACTTTATGTCTTTGTATATCTTTCCTTTACATAACTTATGGCAATAGTTTTCGTACTTAAGAAACCCCTTAAAAAATGTCAAGTTTCTTTCAAGATTTTCTTTCTTGAAGAAATCTGAATAATAGGTACCTAAGACCTACACATCTCAAAATTCAAAATAACTTGCTCTTTTGGAATCTGAATTATGCCTTCTGAAGGCTAAGTGCTGTCAATGCTGCTAATGTACTTGAAGGATGCACATCCTCTTCTCTCAAGAGATACTCCTCCTCCTGCCAGCAGACTTTCCAGGCATTTGGAAGTGTTAAATCTTATTTCACCACTTCATTAATTTGTAAATAATATGTTGATTTTTATACATATATATCTTATAAATGCATAAAGTATCTATCACCTTGTTGCTTCTGTCTTCCTTCCAGATGTATTTAGGAGCAAGAACTATATTGCAGAAGTATGTATCATTAAACCACAGCATTTCACAGTTTAAGCACTATGGTAATTTCTCAGTTTATACTGCAGATTATTTTTCACCTGGAAAGGCAAGAGACTACAAGGAAAACTCAAAGCTCACAAAATTATCTCCTTAACCTCAAATCAATATGGCTGAATTGAAACAGTGTACATCCATGTTCTAATACTCAAGGTTTAGTATTTTATGGGGAAGTAATACCAGAATTAAAAGGTGGGGTTTATGTGAGAGGGTTTAGGCTGCCTCTTGTTGTGACACTCAGTATGCTCATAACATTGATCTTGAATAACTACTACATTCACCTGCTAGTAACAAAAGAATCCACAGTTTAAGCTTCCTTTCAGTTCCACTGGCAAAATTTGCAGACATGAGGAGTTGAAAACTAAAGAAATTCTTTGTTCTAACTACATGTGGGAGACAATCAAATACCAGCCACTGGACATTTCTGATACAGTTCAGCCCACCCTTCAATGCACTGAATTTACTTGCAAGGTAATAAAGCAGGCAATTCTGCTTAACCAAGGCTAGGTTCCCTCACTTCAGTAAACACCCTCATTACTCCTAATAATTTGGAAGAAGCCAGCTGTTAGTAGCAAGCTTACTGGATAGCACTCTCAATTACAACTAATCATTACATAAAGAGATGATTCAGTGATAAATGAGGGCAAAAAAAGCAGGAAAATACTCTTGAAAGCAATTATGAGAATAAGAGATTCTTCGAAATACAAGTCAATAAATCCCAAGTGTCTTAAACATTGTAATGAATCTTCTGTTTGTAAAGAACAAACAGACAAGGTATGTAAAAAATACCACTCATTACTGTCTCTCCACTGTATGTTTAATAACCCAGCAGAGCAATTGAAGGCTTGAAGGGAACCCAAATAATTTTAATTTTTCTGTAGTAATGAAAACCAAAGAGGTCTAGTAGAAGGAAAATGTTTGCTTAGCACTTACCAGAGTCCAAAGATTCTGCACAGGCCATTTTATCTTGTGTCATCATTAAGTTTGATCTTTAACAGCGAAGGGAATTCTGAAATACACAAGAACAGACAAAATAGTCTAGATGAAATTCAAGTGTATAGTAAACAAACAAAAAGTAACACATACTTAAAATAATCTCATATTAGTTAATTTTTAGAGCTCTGACTCCAAAGGTTATCATATTCTCCCAGACATTTCTGCATTTATGTCTGTTTTGACAAATTTGAATACAAGCAATCAAATTTAAGTCTGTGCAAGAGAAGGAGTAATAACAGGGGGAAAAAAAAAAAAAAAAGTCTTTGCCTTTAAGATCCAGAACAAATAAAGCTGCAACCTTGGAAAGTTTTACTGCCATTTTCACATCAGAGTATAAGCAAGGACAGACATTTGTCTAAGGGAAACACATCCTTTACTTGAACTAGTAGAATCCAAACAATTTCTTACTAAATGCTAGGACAGAAATGTTTGGTTGGTTTGTTGTATTTGTGGGGGGTTGTGTTTGTTGGGTTTTGGTTGGGTGTGGTTTGGGGTTTTCTTGGTTTTGTTGTTGTTAGTTTTATTTTAGTTCCAACATTCCTTCAATTATCATCAAAAGATGAAGTGCTCTCAAAAGCAAGCATGTGGATTTCTTGGCCAAAGAGAGCTATAACAAGTAGATTTCAATATTGCATTACTGTGTTTAAATTATGAAATACCAGCATCAATATATGAAAGAATCAAAAGCTGCATTTCATTCATTTGTGGAACAGTTTACATTGCAAACTGACAGATGTGTAACACCAGAATGACAACATTTCAGCACCACCTATAATGCTCATCGAGAGAAATAAAAGCACAAACCCACTTGTTTGAGTACTTTCTCCTCAGGAACACAATTAAAGGCTCCTAATTGTTCTTTAGCTACGGTACCAAGTGGAGAGCTCAAGTTAACAAGCAGCCCTCAAGGTTAGGAGAACATTAATGCGAAGTAGAAAGAGTGTAGAAGTAGTTTTCCTATTCATAAAAAGATCATGCATAGTTTAAAAAACAACAAACAAAAAATAGCCAGGGTAATCAGATAAGGACTCCTAAGGAAAATACCCGCAACAACTCCGTTTCATTGGACTCAGGACTGGAGGTCATGGCTTATCCTTACTGTAGGACTACGCAGAAATTGATTTGCAAAAACCCAAAAGATAAGGAACAGTCACTTCAGATTTACAGTATAATGAAAGTTTATGTAAATTTGCAAGAAAATTAAGATTGTTTGGTTGCCTTGAGTTAGAGAGGAGTTTACAATGACTGAAGGAACTGGCAAAAAAGCAAGCCTATCTCAAAGCAGAAGAACTCCTCTGTCTTATATTTGAAAATGTAATAACTAGTCTTCTGCTTGACTAGCCATGAGATTGGCTTCTCTTCTTTCATCAGGGAAGCACTTTAAGTAATAACAGGAGAATATCTGAAACGAATGGCAATCTTGCCTGTAGCCCTAGGTCCACCTTAAGAGAAATATCCAATAAACTATAACTAGGGGAAAATAAAAATACATGGCTTTGATTCCCTTCTTGGGCAGGAGGCAAACTTCTGTGACTAATATAAAGCTCACCAAATGCATCGTATAAGCAACCCAGAAAAAGATACAATCTCCTAGGGAAGATCTGGATTCCCTATGAACAATAGACAATAGCTTCCTTGATATCTTCAATTAAATACTTTTTTAACACTAAATCACACTGAGGCTGAAAAAAATCAAGATAAATGCAAACATCTTGAGTGCTGCTTGGAAGGGTAATACATTATGTTAGTGATACTATTGATTAACAGCAAAACCCTCTTATATAAGGTCAGATGTGCTTATTGATTTTTTCCTTCTTAAGGAAGATTTTATATGAATATTAATGGCTAATGCCTGCAATTGAAGAACTGAATGACAGTTTAACAAATTAAACCAGGTCCTCTCTATTCCCAGCAGCCAAGCTATATAAGCAAAATTCCACATCTGTTCTGATGCTTATACCTATTTTTTAAAGGGATTTTGAAAGAACATCTGTGTCAAACTCTTTCAGAAAAGGAAAAGAGAAGGTAGGAAAACATATTAAAGAAAAGTTAAGTTAAAAAATGATTAGAACAGATACAACAAAATGACAGTCTACAAAAGGGTGAAAAATTTAACTGTATATATAACCCAAGGCATAACTCATATGTCTCTAACAGCAATATAAAGCTGAAAACAGGTTTACATTTCTAGAGCTCAAAAAAACCCTGGCATCATTATTGAAACACTGTACTCTTCGATCAAAAGATTTGTCTCATTTATTACCAGGGAAGTTTTTTCACCCATCTAATGATCTAATTTTTCCTACCTTGACACCACTGAAGGTTTTACACTGTTACAGTAGGCTGCTGAGATATTCACATCACTCCTGATCCTGATGGTGCATAAAGTAGATCAAAGCCCCAATTCTTTGTTTCTAGTGCAGAAAACCTCTTAAAGCACAGACAAATCTTATTAATCAAGAATACTGTCCTATTTAGACTGCTACAATAGCAAGCATTTTAAAAAAAGCTAAATCTATTTTCTCAACAAACGGGGTCCCATGTCCATAATGTCTATACACAGGATGTCTAAACAAATGTTATGTCTTCATTTCATGTCAGTGTTAACTCAATAACAGAAAAAATACAACCAAAAAGAACTCAGAATGAATATGCTGCCAAAGCCTAGCAGCTCTGTTTTTTCCCTACAGTATTAACATCCATTGAAGCTGCTAATTGTGAAATTACTATCCTTGTCATTCACTCCATCTGACCAAAAGCTCAGAATATTTTCTTCTGTCTTCATGCAGATAACAATTCATATTCAAATTAACGTCAGAAAGTATAACAGTATGTTCCTGTAGCAATTATTTAAAATATTAACTCATTAGTATCCGTAGGAAATAGGGGATGTAATCTGCTAAACAGCTCCCCAGCAGCCCTGTAAGAATCCAGACATGCAATTTAACATATGGATATTTTCATCTTGGACAGCCTACATTTTAAAAAGGACTTATATGGGAGAGAACAAAGGAATTATTTCCTGATTTACTAGCAGCTTACTATCAGCATTGAAGATTGATAACATATGGATATCTAAAAATTAAAGACCTTCAAACAATGTAAGAGCTGTCAACTTGACTAACCCATCACATCAATCTTCAGGGGTACAAAAATATTAGGGTACATAACTGTCACAGCCTTTGCTTAACATAGCTCCAGCGTTTAATCCAGTTAAGTGGAAAGACTTGGGAACATCAAAGAAATAACTTTTTTTTTTTCCAGCCTCCTGAACACAAATAAGTGAAAAGGCTTAATAAATCCTTTAGGCTAGATACACAGTTCATACAGAGGAAAAGAGAACAAAAAAAATTCCTCTACACTGTGACTTACTCTTGAAGAAGGAATGATGCCTCAATTATACCCTGATCAAAACAGAGGCTTTTAGAAAATTCTTCCACTCGACAGTAGTTCACTGAATTGCTACATCAATGTACATTTCAAGCTTTTAAGTCAGGGGGGCAAGGTAGAAATGAATCAAGCAAAAAGGCATGCCATGCCCCCTTTACAATGACATTAATGATTTTTCCCATCTCTGACTGTGGCAAAGTTATTTACTGTATCTAAATTTCTCATTCTACTATCAAGACTGAGTGGAGAGACAAGATAAGTATTTATTACTTCATTTACAGCAGTTGTATAGATCACTTATTTCATTAAGCTGGTTGCAACTTGCAGTGGTCAGAGAGAGCAGAACTCTCTCTACCTCCTGATAAGCATACAAAGGAAAGGCTTGTGTTCCACTGTTAATGCCAAAGCACACTGACAGCAAGCTAAATAAGCACAGAACAGACAGGAAAAGCTTACTCTCAGTGGTGGGATGTTCTAGTATTAACTGGTAGAAAGTCATAGCATTAAAATGGAAGAAATCCCAGCCAAGTACCTAAATCCTCTACCTATGACATTAGCAGATGCAGAAATTAATTAGTCAAGGTCACAAATAAAAGTGCATTTATGTATGTGCCTTTCCACATCAGCTATTTCCAAAATGCCAAGATTAGTTTTGTCTGCCATTGTGGAATAATTTTAAGCACAGAACTGTACTACAATGAAATCACAATAAAAACGACTGGAAAGGGATTCTGATGCTGGCAAGATTCTAAAGGTAAAGCATTAACTTCTCTGTCAGGATTCATGGATTTTCTTCCCAATCCTGCTGCCACTGTTCACTGTGTTTTCTTGGTTTAGTCATTTCAGATCAAGTGATCAATTTTGTCTATTCATTTAACAGAATCAGATATCAAACATTAACTGCCTGCCCTGAACATTACCAGTAGTGTGACAACACTAGTATGCTATAAATTTCAGTTTTACTTCAAAAATTTTGCAGGAGACATGAAAGATTCTCCTTGGCCTTTTCAACTTTAGACTGTATTGTGCTCCTAAAACAAGGCAGCATTCACATCACTGAAATTTTTCCTTCCAAACAAGACTTGCAGGAAAACAAACCAACCAACCAACCACACAAAAATATACTAAAAAAAAAAAAAAGAGACTAGAGGGAAGGAAAAAAACCACACCACACACAAACAAGAACACACAGAAGTTACCCAGTCAGTTATGAAATAGCTAGCCATCTTCCACTTGTTACCTACGACTACTTCCTGCTGTCTCTGGGCAAAGTGCCACCACTACTCTCATTTGTGCTGCAAAACAAGTAACTGTTTTGTGGTGCATAAATGACAAAGGGCAGAAAAAAATTCTGACTATGTCTTTCTGGATGTAAGGCATGATGCTTTTAACAAGGCTCAATCTCAGGTAAGAAATTTACAGCTTAAAGAAAGAAAAGGACAGGCCAGTGGCAAAAGTATTCGACACAAGTACTCGTTAGATTTAAAACTATACCAAGTGAACAACCAAAACAACAAGGAGGGAAATACAGCTTAACATTCTGGCAAAATGTCATCTGAAGACATCAGCGGGATCCTGACTATGGAGGTATCACATCTTTTCTGAGTTGTCTACCTTCCCTTTCACCTGGGTCCTGCAATATGAGAAATTGGGATGTATTTCACCAGTGAATTACATTTATGTGTGTAAAATAGTAACTATCCACACTAGATTGCAGATACACCTATGACATTAGTGATAGATCTTTTCAACTTGTCTGCAGCCAGAGCACTGCTGTTGTTATTGCTATAGGGAATATGCTGACAGGTGACATCCACTATTCAGATCATGTTCTTCTAGAGTCAACAACTGTAAAGAAATTAAGAGTTTAAATTGCCTTTTCCTCACCAAGAGTACATTCATAATCTGGTCTGAGGCACAGTTCCTCCCATTTCTAATGGGGATGATACTAGAAATACCAATGAAAAAAGTAGTGACAAGATAGATTAAAACTGTTTTGATGCATAAAGGAGGGTAACAGCAATGACAAAAGTCTGTTCTGAAGCAGAGGCAGCTAATAAAGCTAAATGAATTGTGCCTCCCTCATATTCCAGAAGAGAAGCAAACAAAACAAACACAAAAAAACACCTAGAGAAGATGGGATAAAGAACAAAGTCATCTTTATAGCATCATAAAAAATCCAGGCTTTATTACAACTTTGAATTTTGATTTAATTTAAATCAACACTATCCCATAAAGATTGGAATGGTCATAGAGAATGGCAGTGAAGTTAATTACTACACTTTATACACTTAGATCTCTCCAGCTTGATTTTTTTTTTTTAAACTTAGGCCCAGATTCAGCTCATCTCCAGTCAAAACAACTAATGTATAGGAACACTCCAAAAATGTGGGTGGTTACTAAGTATGTGTAAATATTTACTACATACAAAACTCATTGCAAAATTGTAACTGGTATCTTTCCCCATGTAAACCTTCTTGCTCCCTTCTCTCCTCCCATACAATACTGACTACAGATGAAGATAGTATCTACAAAAAATAGTTTTCTTTGAAGTGAAATATTTCATTATAACTGCTTCAATACAAGCTATCACAGAACAGCCATGTGCCAATGCTTCCACACAAAGAAGTCTCCCTAAGGTAAAAACTCAGCACATACTGTTAGCAGCTACATGCTGTGTTCAGCAGGTGTGTGGCAGCTGACTAGGGAAAGCCTGAAACATAAAGCTGCTTATGGGTACCACGGGTTTGAGCTGTTATATTGAGGATGGAAACAACTTTCTGTATCTAGTGCCCAGTCATCTCCCAAGTAGAAATGAAAGAAACAGTCGCAGAAAGAAAGTAAATTTATAGGTTACAATACTGAACAAAACACACAGTCCATTTCCTGATGAAACAAAGCCCATAACACTTCCAGAAAAAAGCATCACAGTAATGGATTATTTAAAGCCTCAAGAAGAGCCTGCTTTGATGGAAACTAAGCAGAAAATTAGAGAAAATGGAAACAAAGACTTTATTTATACCTGTGGCTACAAAAGCAGATTAAAAAGAGAAGATGAAAGGCTGCAAGTTCCACTGTTGCATATCCTGAGCCACGACAGGCTCAAAAGGCTACACACACCATTTTTTCCTCTCACAAGGGAAGAAATGACTAGAATAGAAATTCTAAACTCCATAAATGATCCCTATCCTTTCAAAACATGTCTCAACAGCAGATTTTTTTTTTCTTAAAGCAAATACCAAAAGGACAGATAAACAAACTAAATATATAATAGTTTTTAAACTGGTTTAGTATTGGAAATGTTTGAGGATTATTTTAAGAGCACTCTAAGAAGCATATAAAATCCAGTATAAATAATCCTCTAAAAACTCTCCAGCCCTTCTGCATTTATTGCTAGTGACAGAACAAACATTCAAATACAAGACAGTGTAATAATTCATGTCTCAATTAATTATGGTAATTGGGTTTCCACGGCAGTTTTCAGTCGAAGATAACTGCTTGACAAGAGATGAGGGATGTATTTATGACTTATTCTGCTATGTAAGCAGTCTACTGCCCTTGATGAACCTAGCCACCTGAGTAACAACTGTGCAAAAACAAGTATAGTTTTTATAAAACATAGGCAAGGGCAAAGCAGGTGGCTGCCTAACATGGAGGCTTTTGGAAGCAGCATACCTGCAACAGTGCTGCCATCTGCTCTATCTGCAAGTGGTAAACACTACACAGAGATTCTGATAGAGTTTGGAGGTTTTTCTGTCTAGCTTGGAGGTTCTTCCCTCTGCTAAAGTCTGATCCTTAAGAGATTCTTTAAGAGATTCTACACACAGTAGTTCTATAGAATGCTTCCACCTCCATAAGGAAAGTACACACTCTAAGTGCCCGGTTGCTTTCTTTCCGCAGGATCATGGAATAATGTTGCTCCTTTATGTAAAAGCATACTCCTAAAGCAAAACAAAACTTTGCACCCATATCTGTCCGCTTCTACAAAACCTAGCAGGAAGGGTCTTCTTCAGAGAAGGAGGAATGGCACAGAACAAGGGTTTCTTCTCATCAGTATGCATTCTGGGCCCACATTACCCTAGCCTAGTCTAATCTGCAACTCCAAGCAAGAGGTCACACGACTACTGTCTTAGAGTAATATCAGAGCAATGCCTTGCTCATATGACTGGTTTTGTCATAGGAGTTTGCTACTTCCTCATGGAGTTTATAATTTTTATAACATCCTATTCATGATCAGTGTACCAAAACAGTTACTGCTAATTGCACAAAAAGGTAAAAAACATTTGTAAATACTCTGTGTGTGTGTCTCCTGCTCGTTTCATTCAGCACTAATTAAACTGCCTAAATAGCTCAGTGAAATTAAGAACAGGCACCATCCCCTCCTCTTCACCTCCCTGAATTCTTTCTTCCCATTAAACTGGGTAATAGATGTGACCGAGTCTTTTCTCCTGTAAAAAGAATGCCTCAATTCTACCATATTAAATGAAAACATGGACTACTATGAGACATTCCTAGCATATTTTACCAGTTACTCTAATACAGTTAAAATATAACATTCCCTATTACTTGGAAATTTTTCCTTTCAGACAACCCTGAAGAAACAAAAGTGTCTCAATGCTACTTTACCCAATCTTCAAAGGTAAGCTTTAAAGGTGCTAGCTGAATATTACAGTCTTTGTTTTGGCAAAGCACCATACAGCACATCTGTCCAAGTCGTGCACTGCGAAACAATATGTCCTAAGCATTAGGAACCCCAAAAAATATATATGATGTTTTGAAGCAGAAGTGGATAAAGCCAGACCTTTTGCTATTTGTCTTTGCTTTCTTTTTCCCGAGTCAGCAGTATTTACAGATAAGCTACAAGCAATACTGAGACAAGAAGAAAGACACTCCACTAACAAAGCATATGACAGCAAACAGCTTATCAGCAATAGCTGTACACCCTCCCTGCCTCAGTCAGGTTAAAGGAGATGTAGAGTTCAGAGGATGCTGGAAAAATACACTTCAAAGAGTTGTAGCAGGCTCAGGAAGAATGCAGTTACCAAAGTCCACGTAAAAGCAGAAAGATACTAATGGTCATTATCTGTGCAACTCAGCTGGAGAAAGCTACTCAGAAGTATACACTGAGAAGAGATGGGACTGTAAAATCAACTCAAACCAGACCTTTCTGTCCCATCTTCTCCAGATGGCCTAGCACTCAGTGCAGCCACTAAGGTCAGAGAAGTACTAATGAGATTTCCCTGAAACAATGTTGAGCAAGGAAGACTGCAAGACTGTACTTTAGACAATGTTTGATCAGATGGGGCAGCCTTGCATAAAAGGTGTTTCAAAAATATCGTCATAACACAAATTCAGTTATTTGAAATAGTTACTTTTGCAAATACGTATTTGTCAAAATGTAACAAAGTGGTAATTGTTACTGCTGGTTTAGCTTTATGAAGAGTAAAGGCAATTTGTTTATAATGACACGAGACATGTGGATGTAGCTATGCAAATGTACAGGTCTACATTTCTGAAACCCAGTCCTAATTAGATTTTTCCCCTGCAAAACTACTCTATGCACTCTATCTCTCTACTCCTACCCAACTCAGTGCTCTGCACTCCATTTTAGCTACCAATTTACTTCCTTTGATGTTTCCTAGGGCTTACAGAGAGGATGAAAGAAACATGTTCCTTTCTTCTCATCTTTATACCAGTTCATGACTGCAGAAGAAAATTGGTAAGACATTCTTATACAATTCTAAAGAATCTAAGACCATACCAAATAGAGTTCTTCTACTGCAATTTGATTTACCAGGATAGCTTTGTAAAGGATAACAGAAAATATTTCCTGCACTTCATACTGACAGTACAACAAAATAATATTATTGTGCAACTTGAAGTCTTTAAGCGAACATGACTTTGCCCCAGACTAGTTTTATCTGGCATTAACACTACTGAAGTTCTGGACTAAATTCTGGCCTCTGGTAAAAGAACGCAGAAATGAAACCAAGGAGCTCCACCCCAAAAAATAACAGCAACAGCCAAAAAACCTGTCCTGTTTCATCACCGTGGAAGCACACATGAAAATTAAGAAACTCCTTAAACAGTTTAAGAATTGGCCTATATTCATAAGAATGTGACAGTTCAGCTGTGGAACTTCCTTAAGACAACAGTTAAGCATATAAGGTGTCTGGCAGCACAGATAAGAGTCCGTGTTCAAAACACTCAACATAACTGAATCACCAAGTATATAAAAACTGCCCTTGCAAATTCTAATTAAATTACCAATTTTTATCTATTTGAAATCAACCTTTGAGGATACACATTCTTCAGGAGCTTCTTCATTTATAAGCATCACACCAAGCAGGAGATCAAGACAGACAAAATGGTCATCTGGCCTAGTATGCTAATAGCCTTGGACATACAAGTAATACTTTCTTATTCCCTCTCATTAGGTAGGTGCCCAGTAACAGATATTGGGAACAAAGTCTTGCAACAGTGAGAAAATAGGAATTACAACTGTTATTAAAAATTTCAAGTACTTCAGCATAAAAAACCTGAAACCTGATTCAACCCCCAAGCAGTGTCTCTCCTCACAAGTGACCTACTGATACCATTAGAAATGCCTTAACCAGGTTGTAAAGATGTAGTTCAACTCTTCACAAAAATACCCCATGCATCAAATGGAGTTCACATAGACCTTAAGAGGCATGTAACTCTTGCATCAACTTCCTGCTCAGAGGTCAATTTTGCATTAACATGCAAAGCAAACTACAGTGAAAGAAAGGTTATGGCATAGTATTTAAAAGAAAATGTGACATTCAGGACAAAAATGAGTATCATCATCATCATCTCTATAGCCTTCACCTCGTCACCACATGAAAATTGACTAGGGTGGCTACTAGTTCAGTGAGTGGGAGCTATATAATATGTTCAACACAGGTACACAGTTGCACTTCTTTTTTATATGAACAACAAATTTGAAAACTAAGTTCCAGCTATAATCTCAGATCACATAATCCTTTTGTAAGCAGAAAAAAAAGAAAAAGAAAATATTCTAAAAAGGCATTATGGGCCAAATATCAGGGGAAGAAACAAATCATAGCACAAAGGCATGCTCTGAGTACATTCTAACTTTGCAAGATTTGATGCAAATACTTGCAGAAAAAGGAAAAAATTCCTTTAACATTTATGTATTGATTTCTATTTTATACCTTGTTTCTCAGGACTAACACAGCACATTTTCCTTCCAAAGAATTACTAAACCATTTGCAAGAGATGACTCCCTCCTCTATTGATCACCTCTAGTCATATCACCCTTCTTTTAATACAGCTTTTGCCAGCAGTAGTTGGGAACTATTATTTGATTTCACTCATCCTGATGCTGTGCTGCAGCTAGGCTCTTTACCCTCTCCATCAGCTCAGAGCTGGCAATGAACTCTCCTTCTCCTGCGCGTTGTGGCAGCGTTAGTATATACCCCTTTGTCACACACATCATTAGCAGAGATGCTTCCTGTCAGGAGCACTGAGCTGTTACTGCCTGGAGGTTCCCACAGTTGACAAGAAAAGGCAATGCTGAAGGTAGAATGTTTGTGAGCTGGAGCAATGCTGGAGGGCATCTGGGCTCATTACCTCTCCATCCAGAAACAGCATATTTATTGTTACAAGACCTTACCTCCACCAGGGCACCTTACTTCTCAGATTATCAATGTACTCAGTGTAAATCAGCTGGCCCACTTAATTGTCAGCATGCCAAATCCATGTACTGTAATTTTATTGACTGAGCAGAATCAGCTGGTTTGATTAATTGCAATTGTTTCTCATTTTAGCTAACAGTGCTCAATTAAAGGCCCCAAGCTTTCAAATATTTTTTACCCCCTGCATAAAAGCTGAACTGTTTATATTTTTAATAAGGTAACAAAACAGCAATGCACACACTGTGTTCCCATACACAGGTCAAAAAAGCTCTCCACTGTTCAGTGAATGTACCTAGTAAGCCAGTCTGTAACCACTACTACAGTAGTTTTATGCTGGATTATTAAAAAAACCAAAACTATCCAAATCTTAGCTGCATTTATGTAAATTATAAAAATAGTAAAGCTGACTCTCTTAAAAAAGAGGTATTTTTAAAAGGTCTGTCCACAATACCTGAATTCTCTTTAAATTATACTGAGGTGATGCTAACCTACTCTACTACAAATCAAAGTTTTCACAGTCAATCACATATAACACTAGAATCAAAAAGTCATGTTTTAGTGAATTCTATGACCATAACTCAGCCAGGAAGATTCTTTAAACATCTGCCAATATTAACAGACAGAAATTATCGATGTGGTTTCTCCAAGGTATTTTAGAAAATTATCAGAATTGTTACTTGGTCCATTTCTTTTTAAATGCATACACAGTAACTGAATTTAAAAACCTGCACCATTGTCTTTTGTCCTGGAGTTTTTACTCTATCATTTGTTTTCCCCCAACCAGTGGTTTGACAGCAGAGTGCTTCATCTCTGTTAAATGACAGAAAACTTCTCTACAGGCAAGAATGCTACAGAAAAAGCTTCTCCCAGTCTCTTCTGTACTTCAGGTAAGGTTTGGTTTTTTTTCCAGCTAGTAATGAGAAGCCCCAGAATTATTGTCAAGTGTGTGTTTTCTCGATACCAGGCAAAATCTTCAATTTGTCCATCATTTACAAATCTCTTTTCCTCCTTTTCAGCTGTTACCTGTAAGATTCAAGTTTTATTATTTTCCCTTTTTGGTATTTTTTTTGGGGGGGT
>VWZY01009933.1:237-18087 GCA_013399075.1 Chloroceryle aenea | reverse complement strand
GTGCTTCTTTTGTTGTAACTGTATTTATAGAAACATTTTTATTGTCTTTTATGGCAGTGACCGAGTTAAGTTCTAGCTGGGATTTTGCACTTCTAATTTTCTACTTGCATCTTTGTACTCCTCATGAGTGGCCTGCCCACTCTTCCAAAAGCCGTTAACTCTCCTTTTCTTCCTGAGTTCCAGACAAAACTCCCTGTTTAGCCATGCTGGCTTACTTCCCCACTGGTTCTTCTTACAGCATACCAGGACAGTCTAAACCTGCATCTTAAAGACTTCCTTCTTGAAGAATGTCCAGCCTTCCTGGACTCCTCTGCCCTTCAGGACAGTCCCAAGGGACTCTGCCAACAATTCTCCTTTTTAGGCCAAAGTATTCCTTCTGGAAGTTTTGAAAGTGGTACCATAAAGTAATCTCAGTATTTTTGGTACCTTCTCCAAATCCCTAGCTAAGACAGTGTCCACCTGCCCCCTCCCTGGTGCCATGCAGCCAGGCTTATTGCATGAAGTACATTATGTACAATTCAGTGCAGGAAGCAGCATCTGCTGACTGCTAACAGTATTGACATTCATGTAAGGTGAATTAATCTTACAGTTCAGGTCGTGAAACTGAAGTCGGTGAAAGATTTCTATTGCCTCGACTGAAGCTTATCTATCCTGCACAGCTTAGCCCTCAGTTAAATGCTATTTCAGCTGCACTTTTTTTTTTTGCCTGGACCTTATGTTCCATCTGTTAGTCTAAACTAATAAAGCAGCAAAAAATTATACCTACTTTCAGTAGAATTTGCCTGAGGATTTTGTAGGGATTATCTTTCTTAGATATATGAAAATTCTCATTAAGTCACTATTCATGCCTAAAAGATTACACTTTCTTCCTGTATTGTTTAATTTTTTATTTATTTACTTTTCACATCACATGGTGATGCCTGAACTTTCACTAAACAATTTTTTCCCTTGAACTTTACATCCAAGAATTACAGAGCAGAAATTGAGGGAAGGAAAGAGATGGTTCCTCATTACTCAAACTCTGTCAATGCAAAGTGAAGATTAAGTTTTGCTTGCTTTTGCTGTAGTTTATGGTAATGCTTGCAAAACCTAGAATCAAAATCCGCATTTCAGTTAAGTGCATTCCTTTTTTTAAGGACATGATCCAAATGTCAGTCTGTCTGTCATCAATGTGTCCCTGAGTTCATTGGTCTTTGGATTAGACTGTAATTTCACATAAACTAAGAGTAATGGTTCAGTTCTTCTCTGCCCACTAGTAGGTTTACTGCCCTTCTAAGCACTACTTTCCCCTTAGTAACTCAGCTGCTCCAGCTGTTTGTCCAGATTCCTCCATTTTAAGATGTTTCACACATTCCAAATGGAGTCGTCAGGTTTTTGTAACCATTCTACTGGTGGCAAGTTGCAGAGGCAAGTTGCAAAGAAAAACCTTCTACTGAGGGTGTCAAAATAAATCACTGAAACTTTTTTCCTCCATCATTTGCAGTTTTATTGCTCATCCTATCTGAAAAGCATCTTCTCTCTTCAGACACCAGTGCTTTTACTTGTTGTTTACATAAGCAATGCTCTTTGGGATCTGTTCCTGCCAGAAGTGCCTCTTAATGGCTTCTCTTTCTTCCTGGGCCTTTACTGTCAGATACCACACCTCACTCCCATCACAGGCCTTTTCCTCAACATTTTAGGNAGTTGTAGAGGGCAATGAATATATGGGTGGAGTAACTGTCGACACCAATGGCAGATCATCAGCGTCTCTCAGGTGCTTGCCAGGTCTTTTGCTTCTTCAGCTATTTCAAGCATTTCAGCCCATCCCAGCTGAAGAAATAAACTAATGAAATAACAGGAGATAACTCACCCTGTGACAGGGGAAGGTGAACACCTACTGTGTTCACGTAAGAACACAGTTCTTACACAGAACAAGTTTTCTCCCACATGTAAGAGATGAAGTCTGAATTACTCAGGTTTAATTCCTCACAAGTATCATTGGTACTTGTCTTTGCCCTTCGTCTGCAGTAAGAACTCTGATTTTGTTAGAAATTTGATCCCACACTTAGAAAAGAAGCTGAAAAGAAGCCAGAAGTGTAAAAACTGTTGATATCAAACAGACACAGCCTCTCTTAGCTGTGGCCATTTTAATTTGGTTTTGAAGACTTCTGAAGAATTATAATCTTGTGAAGAAGATGCATTTTCCTTAGCAACAGAGGCAGGCTTTAGAGGCAGGATTCATCTGATTACTTATAGACATTCACAGCATACCTCTATATTCCATTTATATTTAATAGGGAGAAATAAATTTCTTGATTACAATCCTTGATCACCTTTTATTTCTGTTAATGAAGTATAAAAGTTTTGGAAGAGCATTCTCCATAATTCCTCTGTAATTTCAAATGTATCATAGTCCAATGCAGTTTGTACATCTACAAGGTTAATTTCATTCACTAATAGCCAGTAACAGTTTTCATCTTGATTCAAGCAGATGATTGTTTCTTCATCATGTCTACATATAGTGGAACTACTCTGTCAACTGTGTAGCTGTTTAACTACAACAGTCTGTTTCCCAGGACACACACTCCTTTAATTCAGCCCAGTTTTTGCCTTTATTATCTTGACTTAAGGCCTCTGATGCTTTTGGAATAATTGATTGGATATTTCCTGCTGGATCCCAGCTGCTCAAATCACCTTCTCCTTATCAGTGACTGAAGACAATACATACCCTCAGCAAGCAAAGCCAGTTCTGAAATTAGTGTCCAGAATAAAGCCATAAAGCTCATACCTTTGTACCCCACTCTTGTTTGATTCTTTTAGCTACCATAGTAGTCCTTTTTTTCCCCCTGTACTATCTTCACTAGTGTTCAAAATCCCACAGTTTTTGTGGTGCAGCATTTTCTCACAGCCCCTACAGTCACGATGAGACACCTCCAATGCTGCACATTCTTCCTGGCACATGACTGCCTCATCAGAGTTTTGTGCAGTCACATCAGCCAGGGATTCCCCAGGTATTTGGTCATGGTTCACACATGGCCAAACTCAATTTATGTCCTGGTTTTGCCCTTTAATTCAGATACACATTATTCACAGCTGTATGTACTCTCTTTTCCACTTCTGGCATCCCCAGTTGCAGAGCCAATCTAGATCTTCACCAATCCTGGGACAGGTGTTTCTGGATCTGCTGCTGCTGCTTGTGTGACTAGGTTTGGAGGCTAAGATGCTTATGTTCAAAAACAGCAGTGATTTTTTCTTTAAGGAGAAGAGTCTTATGTCCTAATTCATGTTGCATATATACCCACATTTGCCCTCCTCGAGAGGCTCAGGTGGAGTGACCGGGACCCAGTTTAGTCTTTGTTGCCATTACTATTTATAGTGTCTTGACTGCATTTGTGTTGTGGGGTGGCTCTTGCATAGTAGTCCCTACAATTTTTTGGTTTTCCTTTAGAGGGGATGGAGTAGTTGAAATGATTCTCAGGGTTCCACTCACCCACAGATTCCAGTCATAAGAGCCTGTAGGATGTACACAATCTCTCGCTTAGCTGTTTGAACCAAGAGTAATATTTCTTGAAAAGCAGATGGCCTGATGGTTGAAAGGTTAAAAGCTTTGTTAAACATTTGTGTGTGCTGCCATTGATTGTGGATTTGATGGTATATAAGTGTACTTTGAAAGGAAACCACTGATGTAGGGCCCTCTTCTTGTCATCCTTACTCAATCCCAGTGTGAAACACCCTAACAGATTGTCAATTTATTAATTGACCGCAGAGTGCAGGTCAAAGGACCAAGTACATGGGTGGTAATTACCGTGGTTTGATAAATCTCGACACATGAAAGTTAATTGCAGCTTCAGTGTAACTTTCTATGTGGTAAGAGAACTAAAGAAAATCTGGGACTGAGTTAGCACAACACATTTGATAGAGCTGAATGCCAAAAAGTGTTTTCCAGTCATTGTTACAACTCTGATCTTCAGATACTGTTTCAGGAGCTCATCTGATCTGGCAGGCCAACATGTACTTAACCACATGTAGACAAAAAGTGCCACCATTCTGAAAAGCAAGAAAAGAAATACTAAGAGTATGTATGATCAGTACTAGGCAAAGCTCATACCATCATTAAAATAATACACAAATTGTAAGATGGTTTAAAAACTTGTAGGATTACCTGATGTTTCCTGTACTTTTTTGGACCTGTCATTTAAAGAAGACGCTTGTCTTTCTTCCTCAGTTGTACCTGAATTTCTAAAATCTGTGTTTATTTTTGAAGGTAAG
Organism: Chloroceryle aenea; assembly: GCA_013399075.1. Taxonomy (NCBI): domain Eukaryota; kingdom Metazoa; phylum Chordata; class Aves; order Coraciiformes; family Cerylidae; genus Chloroceryle; species Chloroceryle aenea. The sequence goes on along the minus strand of VWZY01009933.1, from coordinate 13,839 downwards.
ATACATAAGAAGCAAAAGTTAACATTAGTAGCACAGATAATATATAAATGATAATATAACAAAATGAGTTTATGATTCAATTAACAGAATAATGTTATGATAAATGTGGAAACCACTTTTTTTTTTTACAATAAAATATATCCTCTAGTTTATTATTCCCAAGCATAAAAACCTTTATAGTCTAAGAATCCTATGTAATATATTTATAGCTTTAAGAGAATTAGTGTGGCAGCACTATTCCAGAAGACACTAGTCCAGATAGTATTTTGTAAAAATTAACAAAGATCAATTCTTTAAGTGTGTAATTTCTGCCAACCTAGAAATGCAGTCCATAAGCACAAGATTGTAAACACTTTAAAGCTGACAAAACAGAAATTATACATTATGCAAGCAAAGAAGCATCCACAAAAATGTTTATTTGACTGTTCTTGCTTTTGAAATAAGTTCCTGTTCTTGAATATCTGGGAAGATTCCTGAGAATTCACAGAGGCACATTAAGACCAATGTCTCGATTTAAAAGCCTGTACAAAAGTGTAAAAATCAGGATGTGCCTTATTAAAATGTATGGGATTTCTCCCACTTCCTAAAATACAATAGTTTTGTGGAGTCACCACATGCATTAACACAATCTGCACATCCTGAGCATTATCTGTGCTGGTGACTCAAACTGAGCAAGCTGCTCAATTGCCCCTCAAGAGGACTTGGAAAATGGTGTGGACAGCGTATTCTGGGGAAAGAAAATAAATGCATTGGAAAGGCTTCCTATTTGAGCCTAAACACAAGAAGACTTCACAACATCAAGAGCATCTTTAGGGGCTTACAGAGACCTGAACACAGAACCCACAGCTGGCTCAAACATGTTACTAGATAGCATTCAGTTAGCAAGGGCAGGGGAGATGGGAGACCATTTGCCTCAGAGTGATAATTATTTGGCTGCAGAATGGTCTCCAAATAGAAAATTGCTGGAAGCACCAATACTTGGCAGATCTAAAATCACATTAAATAAAGCACTAGAAACTCTATTGTAAGGAATGGACTTTCATAGTTATGCTATTATTCTAATCTTCCACCCTGCTGATACCAAAACTCATAATATTCCATGTCCTAATTTGCAAACCTCTGACATAAGAATTGTTTTTCAAGTAATTTCCACGTTTACATAAATACAGGGTTGGGTCCAGGGTTGTTTGCCATTTTGCTAAATGAGACTTTTTCAGATTTTTTCCAACATTAAAAAAAAAAAAAATCTGGTTTAAAAAAAAAATTCCTGGTTTTCTGTGTTTGAAAGAAATGAAGGAGCAATTCTTATCTGAGTAAAGTCAATTCTCTTTTTCTGTGTCATTTCTTAGGTATGTTCCCTTTATAGAAGTCTCCCAGAGCATCTCTTAGCTTTTTACTTAAGTGGTGTACATTGGCCCTCCTGGATTCCTCACACTGTGAAAGCAGATATACCTAACTGGAAAATGGCCCAGTGGGTTGTTACAGGCACATAATTGAGCATTTGACCTTTAAGATCAATCTCAGTCAAAGGAGGTGAATACTTTTGAGGTTTTGCGTGCTTTTTAACTTTGGAGTGTGACAACATTGAGAAATGCAAAGGAATAAGAAAATACAGCAGCATTTGGACTCCTGCTTAAAGGAAAACAAAACAAATAATAAGAGTAGCATGCCAGCTGTAAACGCAAGAGTAACACTGGAGTGTTCTTAATAGAGGCCTGGGGCAGTAAAGTGCATCAGGCTGTGCTGAGCCTGCAAAGCTATCTTCACTCACAGTGTCAGTACCTCTTTGTCTGGAAATAATGGCGCTAGAAACTGTGCTCATCACGAAAGATACAGTAAGACAAAAGGCCTGACTCAACAACGAATTACCCTACTTTTATGTCATGGCAACTCCTCTAAAAACATGCAGAAGTAATAAAATGTGACTAGGGAAACAAAGGTGCTAACCTAGCTCGTCTCAAAGCAAAGATTTTTGCTTGCCAGTTTTGTTTAGTAAAAACATCTTACATTGCTTAAATAGAGCACCAGACAATATTCCATAGCATATATTATAAATTGCACTGTATTATAAACATCATAGCAAACCAAAAGAATTATATTCTACCTGCCTCAGTTATGCTCCTGTGGTAGTTGTTAATACCAAAAAAGGCTACCAATACACACAGTCTTCAAAATATTATTCTTGGCGTGCAAGCTAAAGAAGATATACTGTAATTTGAGGGAGATTCCATATGAGGGCAAGCACTCCTGGAAGAAGGGCTTTTAGTTCTGTCTCTAAATGGGGGGAATTTCGGAAGAAAAGTTCTATCCGTAAATAGGAAAAAATATTGTTGCTGGATTGATGAAAGATGATATGCCATTTAAAGACTTCTGGGCAAGGATGAGGATGAATACAAAATATATGTTTTGGAGTAATCCTAGACTTTGTAAATCATTCATTTCATCATCTGAAAGACCTAAAGTATGTGTTACCTCCTACCAGAGGGGAGTTCTGGGATCACACTGAGGCACAGATATGGGAAAAAACAGGCAAAAGTGTTATTCTGTGAGGTTGAAGAAATACTGTAGGAATTATCACTTGTAATGAAAGGAAATTAATTAAAGCACCAAGTTCCAGGCAAACTTGAAGTTTCTTCTCTATAACCTTCAGTCATGATGTGGAATGGTGGGTGACCAGAGGAAAAACAGTCGAGCCCATCTGTTGACTCCTGTCAGAAAGAGCTGTCAAGGGCCCAGAAGCTAAGAGATCCCAGCTCCCAAAATCAGAGTGATTCTCAAGGCACCAACATGCAATTTCAAGTAACATACCAAGGAAGTATGGCTGATTTCAGAGGCAGTTAATAGACCCAGAACCAGGTGGGCCACTGTACTCAGGTGTGTGAGCTGGTTTCTTGTTTGTTTTAATTTTTACTCCTTTTTGCAAATACACATATATTTTAAAGCATCACTTTGTGCCATGAATGAAGTCTCTAACTCTAACAAAGGAAAACAGTCCTACAACTACTCCCAGCATACTAAAGAGAGATGTGGTTTGCAGCATATGAAGCCACAGAATCAACATGCCTAATTACACTTTATAGAGAAAATTGTGTCTGTTTTGAAACCAAAAGAAAATTTTCACCAGATTTTGCAGGTTCAGAATATAATAGAAAATCATTATTACTTATTTGAAAGAAAATCAAAATTGAATTTAGTCGCATAGGACCAGTATGAAGCCGGTGAGATTCTCCTGCAAATTTAGAGGGGACTGATGGATTCTATTTCCAAATTTTTCATACCTTTCTTATAGGATGCACCTAAACTGTGCCTGTGAGAAATGAACATCATCTCCAAATAATCTGTTATTTTTTTCTCCATTCACCCTCAATACTTAGAAATCATTTAAGACAATTTAAATCTCATGCAGCAGACTGGGTTTTCTAATGACACATTCCTGTGTTTTGTGTGCACAACATTTTACTATAACAGCAGGAGACCTTATACAGACCTTATAACAGTAAGAAATAAAAGTTCCCATATGTGTTGATAGGGTTTCTATCCTGAGAGAGCAAATTCATGGAAATTTTCATTAACTGTATCAAATACTGCTTTCCTGTGCAAGGTGTGATTCTGTTTCTTGGATCAGAAACCCAGAGATTCAGCTCAAAGACTGCGAGCTGGCCTCCTACACAAAACTGACATCATAATTAATTCAAAGGAAGACACTGTACTACTGGTATGCTTGAGATGAGGCATTAGTGTAGCACATTCTGGAGAGCATCCACTCCTACAAATTATATCAGAAATTGCTTGGCACAGAAACAAGCTCTCATTATTAAGGGAAAGTGCAAGAAAGCTATTTGGATTCCTGGCATAGTGTAGAAACAGACAAAAAAACCCCACCCCAATTATTCAGTCTTCAAGGATGAAAAGCAGGGAAGCTACATGAGTGGATGCCTGGTGGCAAGGTGTAAAATGCATCAGATTGCTCCAGACTATTCTGAGAGGTAGTAGCTGTCACTAATCCCTCACCAGAAATAGAAAGGTTTTCTGGGTGTCCTCCAAAGTACTCATACTGCTCTCATATCACCACTCTTCTGTAACATGGCTTGTTCATTCATTCATTTCTCAGGATGAGGCCGAGCACTGATGACATTTTCCTTTTGGTTCCTTTATGCTGTATTTCTAGGTGTTTGGTTTAACAGTGATAGCAAATGTGTGAATAACACATTCTATCTCTTCTCAGCTAAGATTTCAAAGCTCAAATTCAGTTACTTTCGTAGCTGCCTGCATTCCTGCTGGTTGATCATACCCTGATCTTTGTAATTTCTTGTTTTAGATAAGGGCTTCCTAATAGGGCTGATGTCTGTGACAAGCATACTCGACCCCGTGTTTCCCAGAAGATGTGGAGAATGGATACCTCAGTGACTATGTCTCATGCTTGGAAGCTGCTACAGGTGCCAGCTTAGAAGCTCTCCTCTTTTGGCTTGACTTGTCACTAGTGTAAAATAATCCGTGATCTCTGAACACTGCTTATTACAGCCAAATTGGGAAAAGAAAAGAAAAGAAAAGAAAAGAAAAGAAAAGAAAAGAAAAGAAAAGAAAAGAAAAGAAAAGAAAAGAAAAGAAAAGAAAGAAAAGAAAAGAAAAGAAAAGAAAAGAAAAGAAAAGAAAAGAAAAGAAAAGAAAAGAGAAAAGAAAAGAAAAGAAAAGAAAAGAAAAAGAGAAAAAAAAAGAACGAAAAGAAGAGCTTACTTCTGTTAATAACTGTAACTGTGTTTTCACTTCAGTGGCCAGAAATATTATTTCTCTTGCCATACTTTGCTGCTATTTTTTTTTTTTCCCAAAATTCATCCTATGTTTTGAGATCCATAGACATTCTAATATCTGAAGGGAATAAGCCTATTTCTATAGTTGTTATCAGGGGATAAATTTACTGAAGTGGGTTATTAAATGATCTATTTCAGTTTCCTGGATCTGCATTGTGTTCTATCTGTTGTGCAGAGAAAAAAATTGATTGCCAAAGGACAGAATATTCAGGGTTTTTTCACTGTAGTCAATCATTTTTTTAACATGAGAGGTATGGCATAATCTTGTATCTATAATCATAGGAGCAGGTCATAGGTCATAGGAGCAGCATAGGGGCAAGCTGCATAAATTTTCATCTTTTTTTTCAGTGGGATGGTAAAGGATAACTAGTATTTTTGCATTACAGATTGAATGATTAGGAACATCTATGGCCCACGTGTGCATCCTTTTAGGGGAATACTAGACCCCTTGAGCCACCTCTTGGTAAAGAACTGTAGGCACACTTCAAAACTCTTCTGCTGGCATATGCACTCTAGACACTGGAGAGCACCATCAATATCCTCTCTGCCTTATAGTTCTGGTGTCCACAAAGCAAATGTGAAGCACAGCTCATCCCAGAAGGTCGCAAATCTGGGGAGCTGGGGGCCTCCAGATTCAGCTATGAGATCTGGAATGACAGTCAGCATTTATCCTCAAATCCTGATGGTAGCTGAGAGGTGGTGAGTCTTTCAAGCCTATGACGTTAGACCTCTCTGTATTACCTGAGATCCCCTGTAGTTGTGTGAATCAGATCAGGATGAGAAGAATGAAATGAAAAGGAAGGTAGACACGATAGAAAATACCAACATAATGTCATATTCTTAAAGCTTCAGATTCCTACAATTACTCAAAGAAGAATATAATAGAAAATCATTATTACTTATTTGAAAGAAAATCAGAAAAAGGTGGTTTCATAAAGTACAATGCACTCCTGGCACAGAAAATGTTTTTAAGAGATTTACATTTTCAAAATAGGTTTTGACACTGTGGTATTGAGTGAGTCAAAGTTGCTGTTCTTCCATGCCGAATTCCTTGCATTTAAAGGATTTAGCAGATAAAATTGAAACAGAGGAAAAAAGACGACCATAAATAAGAAGTTATGCTTTAAACAAAGGAACAGAATTTTTAATTATTATTATATTATTTTTCTAAACAGCGTAGCTGTGACATAGTATAAAACATCAAAAAATCAAACTGATACTACAGGTAACCTACTTGTCACTTCTACATTTAAGTCACAGCTAACTGATGAGTCCAGTCAAAAATGCCCAGAGCTCTCAAAGTGGTAACAGTCCTACAATAATTTCTTGACACCTTTTGGTCCACTAGTTCATTACAGCTTTCTGCAACACACAAGGGAGGAAAGACAGTATTTCAATCTATGGAGCCAAATTTACTCTGTTTCCATTTTTCTCCAGTGATTTTGGGTTGGATTTGTTTTTTTGTGGTGGTAGTGAATTAGCTGCAATTGAAATTAATTCATTTCCACCTTTCATCTTCCCAGTATCTTTCACTGAGGTGAAAAGTCATCTCAATTTTTTAGAAGCCTCTAAATGATCACTTAGTTGGCATTTAGAGTACTTAGGGAACAGTGGCCACAAAACAGAAGCATCTGTGGCTTCCAATAAAATACTTAAACCAAAGTGTAAAATAGCATTAGCCTGTTTTCACATCAGATCCAGATAGTTCAACAAAGTCCATGCTCTATGTACTTTTTTATTCTTGTTAAAAATTTAAAAGGTGAGCTTTTAATGTCTCAGCATTAACTTAAGTTGTAGTCAGCCTGTAAAACAATTTGAGAGATGCTATTAAAAGTATATTAATAATAGAACAGATGGTTTAAAGTAAGCTTAGTATCACAGCAACCTCAGTCTGCTTTGCTTTCCACTTTTGCCTTTGTCTGAGAATTACTGTGCTTTGGTCAAGCTTAAGAGCGGAGCTTTGGATGGAAGAATCTAACTTTTTCCTAAAAAACAAGGCTAGATGTCAGGTCCTGTGTATGTAACTGTTTTCTTCTTTTTTTTTTTAAGAAGCAGATGCCACTTTGGCCTTTGGTTTAACTCCTGAAATCAGTTATTGCAGTCATAATTTACTTCTAAGGAAAGTAGCCACCCATGGAGGATCAAACAATAGCATTTAAGTTGGGTTTAGGCATTTTTTCTTCCATCAGAGAATAAAGGCGAAGGAAAGAGAAGATGTGATTGTGAATCTCTATTAGTTTTACCAGCAAGAGCATTTCCAGAAATGAGGCTTGACCCCAGCTAGCCCAGGATCGGAATATCAACGTGCAGCAAGGCCATCCTGGTGTAGGCATCTTAAACAGTAGCATCCTCAGGCATGGCCACAGATCTGCATTTAATCTGGTCAGGACTTAAGTAAAATTTCTGAAGACAGCTTTAGAGCCAACAATATTAGAAACGCTTATTTTACCTTTTTAATTGCCAGCTTCCTTAGCTATAGTAAAGATGCTCTATTATAAGATACTAAACTTTTATGAAAATTCCACACTAGATTTTAATAGAATGCAGTGACTATTTACTCATTTTGTGACACCCAGCCTTGCCAATATCACACATGCACACATTACTTTACCAATACATATACAGTTTAGTAGATGCACTGTTAGTGACTTCATGTCCATTCTAGAGACAACTTCCACATTATGTCTAGCACTTCTCTTTCTGTAACTGAAACTGACACCTAGCTTTTAAAAGCTATTAATTTAGAGCATGTATAAGTTCATGGTAGCTATCCTTACCTCTACAAATGTCTACTTTGTTCAGATTTTCACAGACCTATTTGGTCTGTCTGCTGTGGCCAGTAATATAGGCTTATCAAACAGAAGCACAAGACAGTTGTGCTCAAATACCTATAAAGCTTATTACAAATGCTGAAGCTTTTTTTTTTTTTTTCTCTGGCAATTACAGGAAACAAGACAAAATATCAATACTTCCATTTGTAAACGAGGCTGGATCCATCTCGTTTACTGAGATGTAAGTTACTTCTTAAGTTACAGAGGTTCCTATATCTCCAGTTATAGATGCAAGTATGCATGAAATAAATTTTGGGCCAAATGCTTTTTAGGCAATTCTTACAATAAAGATTTTATTTTAGTGAAATTATTTATCATGTTTGTAGTAACATATTGCCTCAGGCCTATAGAAATGTAATACACACAAATGCTGCCTTGATAAACATAGAGTTATATCCTGCCTTTCTTGTAATAGCTTTAAAGACCAATAGAACTATGCACATAGTTCTAAAACTATTGGACAGTCTCCAGCCGACCCAGGCCAGCTCATGTTTTTACTGTCTTCAGTACTCAGACTAGAAGTGACTCATAAATTGATTCCTCCTCTTCCCTCACATCTGATATCATGTTTAATACAGAGGCATGAGTTGAAAGAAGATACAAAGCTTAGGCATGAGCCAAGCACCCTCCATGACACAGAGAAAAAAAATCTCTTCTCCCCAGAGTATGTTTAGGACTTCATCCTTTGAAGATGGAGAGAGAGGCTTTTTATTGCTGGTGAAACTTCCACAGCAAATCTTACCTTCTACTCCAGCACAATCTCTCTAATTTGCACAGTCTATGGGCAAAACACCAGAGACAGGAGAACAAGAGATCATTCAAAATTAATCCCCCTTTACATCATTTCATAATGCCACAACCCTTTGCACTAGGCCTGGGGTTAAGCAGGCACAGGACATAGGATTGTCCCTTTACTGCCAAGGCTACTCCTTCTGCCAGATGTTGCTGTCATGCCCCTCTCCTGGCTCACATTACTGTGCAAAATATCTGGCCCTCACTACTCTGATGTGTACTGCAACATGGATTCTCACCTCAACATAGGGTCCAGACACAGACAGGTAAACACACAGAGCTAGGAGGAAAGACAAGCTCCAGGATCTAGATATATGAATGAAGCCATAAAAAATGCCATGACATTGTCAGAGGCATCATCAACTGCTTCCTCAGAGACTTTAACTTCTGGACACTGGCTACAAGGAATGATGCATATACTTTGGAGCAAGCTTCTGGGCTGTGTATCTGAAATATGGGAACTTTCGGAGGTCTGGATGCCAAGCAACTGTGTTAGCATCACCAGGACTCTAGTGTCTACCGTATCCATATTTAATAGTGGTACCGCAGAAAATATTTATACTTTGTTTCACATTTACATATTTTCAGAGAGCACCAAAGAAAGAGATCCCAGACTCCTTTTAGATCAATGGTAACAAGCTAGAAAGGAGAGGCAAGGTGCTAGAAAATCTTGTTCATAAAAAGAAAATATCAGACATCAATATATGGGGTTTGCAAATAGTGACAGGTCAAACAATATACAGTAAACTGTGGTGATTTCTTTCCCCACCTCCCCACTGAATACTGTTAATTCCACAGTCAGCTATCACTGGTGGCACGGCACTCCAAACAAGCTTTGATGGATAAAGCAACAGATGTTTTGCCAAGTACCTGCTGTCTCAGGAATTATAAATACTTTGGTGTACACCACATCTAATTGCATAGGATATCTTAGCTTCACCANAGAAAAGAAAAGAAAAGAAAAGAGAACTGTGCCCTGCAATCCTTAAGCTTCTGGACTTAAATTAGAAACCAATCCAGAGACAAGAACCCTGAAAAGGAGTTTGAAACAATGAAGGGCTTCTAGCAATGCACACTGAACTTCCCAGAGGGAACCTGAGCTTTCTAGTGGTTTCAAATACAAAATCTGTCACCAGACCATCTCTGTTCTGTTTCTATTTGGGAGTCATTTGGCTTTCCTCAGACTCTGTGTGTTTTCATATAATTTAAATGTGTCAGGCAGAAGAACACAGAGCATGTCTGGATACATGGACAGACAGGATTGCTGTCCAGACACAGACAAATATTGGGGTATTCAGATAGGCAATTAGGCAATCACACTTAGGAAAAACAAGAGATCCCAATTTTCATCCTTTGAACAAAATGAAAACCACAGTATAATACATGAGTACAACATCATGGAACTAGAGTTTTTGAACTTCAGAAGGGTTAGCACATTTTATATTGGTATTTTTAAATTCATATTTTTACCATTCCTGATCTCCAAGGAAATCTGACAAGTATAAGTTGGTGTTGAAGGACCCTCTTCCCCCGGTTCATCCTTTCCTACTGCTCTGAATGTCAAAATATTTATGGGCTGTGATGGGACAGGCACAGACTTTGTCAGTGGGACATCTAAACAAACATGTTCCCCTTGCTTCTGGTCTCCTTTGCATCACTTCTTTCATCCTTTTGATGAGACATGGAGACTCTTTACTTTAAGGACCTTCTGCATCTGAGGTGGGGTTTCTTAGGTTTAAAGAGAAGTCACAATCTTTTGGGATTAACCCAGCACTGTTGCTATTTAAAGGTGAGAACTTCAAGATATAGTGTAGTCATAAATGAGGTTTCAGGAGTCAGTTTCTACATTTATGGAGAGAAAAGACACAAGTTAGGCATTCTTACAGAACTCTGGCAAAATGAAAAAACAAACAAACAAACAAACCAGAGGCTGATCTTTCCCTGGACTGCATTACACACTGCTATTTATATGAGGATTGGAGACCTTATCACAGTTTAGGTCTGTAAGATTTTTCAGAAGAGTTTATAGAACACAAGAATGCAATAACAACAACAAAAAAAAATAAATGGTTTATAATTAAGACAAGCTATATTTAAACCTAACTGCTAAAACTGAAGGAGAGTACAGCTTTTGGTTTTGTGCATAAAAGACACTAAAAATGGCAGAAATATTTGTAGGCATGTGCTAGGAATAAAAACACAGTTATATAACAAGCATGCAAACTCAAGAAAGAAAAGTCTGAGTTTTCTTTAGAGGGGTAAATAGAAGAGTGTGGCTGAAGCTGTCTTTGTAAGCACAAAGCACCCTTATATACAAGGTTTATAAAGCATGAACTCTATGAAAAAGACAACCTTTGATGTTTCTACATTACGTTTTTTATTTAGTTATATTAAAAAAAATAAAAAGTGATATTTACTCAGTATTCATTTACTAATTATTGCTAGTTATAGCACATTCCAAAATTATTTTAATAGAAAATTACTTAATAGGTATTTATTTATATACAAGTATGCTGCAGAACTGTTTCTTTTCATTTGCTCTATTCTTCATTCTGATAGTAAATCTAAGAGAAGCTGTAGGATTGAAATAACACAGGTAGAACAGCAGGAAACATTTGTACCTAATTATAATCCCCTTACAGATTCTAAATACCTTTCTATTTGTTGTATAAAAAATGAAACCAAACCAAAAATTCTCCAACTACATCCTCCAACAACAATAGAAGTCTGAAGACATGTAAGACCCTCCTGGAAGCCAAAGAACTTTCCAGCTTCACTTGCACAAACCTTTTCTGGAAATCAGTGAAATTTCCAGGTTCTAAACTGTTGTAAAATGTCACCTTTCTAATAGATTGACTCTATGCTTCTTTGTTCTTTCCTCTCCACCCCAATCTCATTTATGTCTTCCTCAGTTCCTCTGGACTGCAGTTTTTCAGAGGTGGGACAAGTGTACTGCACCTCTACAGCTCAGTTGTGTCCTGATTTAGACTGGGCCCTTTAGATAGAACATGTTAGAAATAAACTTTTTTTTTTTTTTTTCTCCCCTCAAAAAGCTTTACAGATGGTACTACCAATGTTATTTAAAGAAATGTAATCCTGTACATGCTAGTACCGATTCTCTCACATACAAAACACATCAAAACTACATCTCTGACATGCCAGTAACAATGTTTCATCCATTTGTCCCTTCCTCCCATTCCCTGAATATTTCTAATGTGATCCTTCAGGTTTCAGAATGAGAAGCCTTCATATCTTGTTATGTTACATCCCAATTAACTCAATGTCTCGAGATTAAATCCTAAAAGATAAAATATCATATGCACAAGCAGGCATCTTTCTAATAAAGTATCACATCTGTTGTAACGGAAACATATTTTTAGAAAGTTAATAAAGAGATTAATCTTCCAGACCAGAGGCAAAGGGAAATTAACAATTGTTTAATCATGCAGAGCAGTAAGATGCAGTACAATGTCATGTGTAAGACTAGTCACTGACCCTTTCTGGTGAGTGAATGGATTATTATGTTCAACATTTCAATTTAGTCCAGTAGCACAAGTGCACAGTAATTATAACTTTATTATACAATCATAGAAATAATTATATATTTTTAATGAACCATAGCCTTTAGAACACCACATCAAAAACTGGCTGGTATAATAAGAAGGTACTGTGCACTGTTTATTTTTTACTGGAATTAAATCTGTAAGAAACATCAAGAGATTTCAACAGCTTTAAAGAAAGAAAATCAAAATAGTATCAGTGAAGTTGTCTAGCTATAACACAGCACATGTCAATAGATGTATCAATTATTGATTAGGAAAGGAATCTCGAATCACAAAAAAAAGAAAGTACATTTTAATAAAAAGGTCTGACTTAACATAATCTTCATTTTGCCATTAAACTAAAATAGCTTCTCATGCATGTAGGATATTTTGAAATTTAACAATGCAAACACTAAACTGCTAACAAATCAACACTATGTAGCTCATTATTGTCTTCAACTCTTCCAAAAACAGTATGCTCCTTTCTTCCTTCCTAATGCTGAACAATTGCCTTTAATTCAAGGATCTCTAGGGAGGTTCTGTTTCACTCTCCATTGGAATGGACCTTTTCAGTTATTTTGTTCCTAGAAAGCAAAAGTCTGAAAAGCATGACTGTGATGCAGTGAAAAACATCACAAAATGAGGCTGAGATGTAGATGTACAGATGTAAGTGGGTGTTATTTGGGCCATGAACATAACTAGCCCTGTTCTTGGGCTTTCTCTAGGAATGTCTGCCTTTCAGACTGTCATGGGCCAGTAAGTATACTCTTGTTTCAACCACTTTCATCCACGCCCAAAATTCTTACCACAGAACTCTTACCACGCAGTAATGTGCATATTGAACCAGTGTTGCCTGACTCTCATAGCAGAAGCTCGTGCTGGTGTTCAAGCACAGCCCTACCCTTTCATTTCACTATTACCAGAAACTAAAGAACCTATACATGCATTTGTAATACATTCACAACTCTCAGACACCATCTCTTTCAGGTCCCTAGTTATTCTCTGCCCCACCACCCTCTGTGGGCAGCTTGCTGATTTATTTAAAGGGCTGTGGTCATCTCCTTGAGGGATCAGCACCACCACACGCTTTTGACCTTAAGACTTATGGTTTTGCAAATATCTTCAACACTTTCAGAGAACATCAGTAGCTCTGTTTGTTTTCTCAATGTGTTTTCTTAGTTTAGTCTAGTCCTGTTAGACTGCTCTGTAATCACTTAGGCAGTGACTTGCTGAATCAAAAGTCTCCACACCAGGAATCCCAGAAAAGCATATTCTTTATGCCATGGCTTGCACAGAATCTTATTCCAAAAATTAGGCAATTAACTAATCAATTAACTGATTTGGATACCTGGAAAATACAGGTTGGTGCTGCTTTTTGATACTAAAAAGAGGCCACCTTTGTGAGACAACAAAACAAACCACAGATTTTCCTCAGCCTCAGTTTCTCTCCTCCTTATCCTACAGACCCTACAGCTCTGTCATGGTTTAGTGTCAGGGTAGGCTGCTAGACCTATACCAGACACTCTCTGTTAACCTCCTTCCCTCCCCAAAGAGGAAGAGAAAGAGAATAATGGAGAGAGACTTAGTGATTAGAAAAGGAAACTAGAACAGCTTTAAAGAAAATGAAAA
>VWZY01009932.1:139280-176552 GCA_013399075.1 Chloroceryle aenea | reverse complement strand
TCTGTGATTCTGTGATTTCTACAATTAAAATTCTTCCCTCACTGATACACTTCAATGGCACATAATAAGGGATAAAGACAGGATGAATCAAAATTCATTCTTAATGTGATAAAGGTCTTTTCCAAATGACTTGTATGGTACTCAGCCACTTACATGGTTCAATGGTCAACACTACCTACTGTAAAAAAATGTTCATCCAAGGAGCATTATTCTGCACTTCAACATTTTGCTCTGAGTTTCAGGACCAGCTTATTGAACAGTTGTCTGAAATTTGGTATGTCATAGAAATTTAGAAATTACAAGATAATACCAAGAGAGCAACAGTGTCTAATCTCCACAGGTTGTTGTACCTTCAGATGAACATAGAAGAACCCCAACAGTAGGTAATGGTAGAGTGGTCTCTTCGTAGGATGTGTGTCTTCCTAAAACTGAATAAATGCTGACATGAAAGACTATCTTTCTTGTATTTTTATTCCCATGGTAGATTTTCATCTTATCCACAAACTTTTCAAATCACGTGAAAACAATCCAATTCCTTTTCTATCTTCTTTGGAAGTTTGCAAGCCCTTTGACACAAGTCAAACATTGGCCAAGCAGAGGAAGTTGCAGTTAGCAATGTGCAGTTAGCTTTGTGTTTCACTACATGGTTATCTGTGCACAATCAGCATACTCACTTCTGAGCACTGCTTCCTAAGAGATCTCTTATTCTGAGAAATGCAGTAGGCACTGGAAAGCAAAATAAATTCTTCTTGGAGAAAACTGTAAGAAAGAAGACAGATGGATCTGACCAGCAGTCCCTTGGCTTCAACTAGACCGTAATTATCTACCAAAGAGCTCACTGATAGTGCAACACCAGAGCCTGTCTCAGCTTCATGCAGCAACCCCAGTATTCCAAGACATCCCAAACAACTCACCTCCCAGACAGAGAGGAGCCAGTTGGGGTACACGGTCTTGCGTATTTTGCACATTCCTTCAGGCAAAAAATGTCTTTTTTTTTTTATATAGTTCTAAAAATGAAGCATTTATAAGGTGTGCTTTCAAATGCACATATACATATGTTCAAGTGTTAAATATCTTTTCCTTCATTTATGGATTCTAGTTCCCCTCCCTCTTCATCTTCTTCCTTAGTCATTCTAGAAGTTCTCCTTGAATAGATGACTTTTCATATCTCTATGTTTTTCAAATTATTTCTAACTGGAAATGAGTAAACTATTCCTGGGAAACCCATCTTGTGGATTTCTAAGATACTACAGTTAGTTAATAAAAACACTTGTTAAAAAACCCCAACATTTCCTTTTTTTTTTTTTTAGAATACATTTTTTTTACCTTTGGAAGGAAGAATGTGTCTTGTTTCAGGCCCAATTTAAAAATAAACAAAAAACCATCAAAACCCACATATTATGCCAAATGAAACAGAATTCTCCTGTAGGGTCTCTCATCATTTTAGTAAATTATAACCTAGCTCAAAAACTTCAGGAACTTCAGATTTTTATAATGCTTGAAAAGTTCACATAAAGTTTGCCAATCAAAAAAAAAAGTATTTTTGTTTTAGTAGAGCCAAAAAGTCTTCCAAATTTTATAAATGTGAAAATTATGAGAGATGACAGAATCCATAAATCAACCAAAAATATTAGTCACAAATACTCCAACATATTTTCTCATAGCCATATGATACATTCCCTACACATTAAGGTCATTCTCATGATCCATCTTCATCCAGTTTTATTAGACTGGCATTCAGAGCCTTCTGATTAGTTCACTCCTACAGTAACAGCGGATAAAAAGCAAAGCTGTAATAATACACATACAAACTTCACAGGACACAGATAATGCCAAAAATCACAGAGAGATCAGCAATGGCAGAAGAAACCATATGGCGGTCAGGGTTTGTAAACTGCTAAATGTATTTATTTTTATTACTGTAGGGTATTAAACAAGACTACAGATTATTACCTTTTTGTTTCGTACTGGTGCCATTCCTGACAGCGGGTAACACACTAAGTAAAGGTAGCTTCTGTCAAGGAAGGATAGCAATCTAAAAACCAGATACATGACGGACAAAACACACCAGGAAACTCAGAGATGGGGATTGGCACTTTTAACTCATTTCTTTTGAGTATTGCTGTTATTAATGAGTTAGTGCAAAAAGCCATAATCAGGATCTGTTGACCATTTGCTAGGTGCTCTGGAAACACACACAAAGTCATCAAGGGAAAACTAATGGAGACAGGAGTGTGAGCTGGAAATAAATGGGGTGTTGAGGCCAGACTCATTATTAGTGTTACTGAGAGGGCAGCATGAGGAGACATGATGTGAGACAGGACCTCAGACATCCGTTAGTATTTCCTTGTCCCCCAGAGAAATGGTAACTCCAAACAAGGAAGCATAAGTAGAAAGGGAAGAAACTGAAGGGGAGACTTGTCTCGAACTTGTGTCTAAAAAGCATCTCTTTTGCTCCTCCTGCTTCCCAACAGATAACATTTCCAACATCTTCTTGTCCTTTGCAACTTCACTTACAGCAGATAGGTAAGGTAAGCTTGACCCACGCAGATGCCATTATCAAGGCAACATGAAGATTAAACATGGTTTTGATAAGCAGGTTGTTCTCTCTCCATGGCCAGAGAAGAAAGAGTTGTGCCAAATGGAAGTTATCTGATTAAGAATTAGGATTAGCCCTACCATGAGCAGTTTTCACGGGTCTGCTCTTCTACTCTCTAACCCTCCTGCCTGTGCTCTACAAATCCATAAATCCTGAGTTTTAAATCCAGACTTGCTCATTAAAACTGCACTTTTGCCCAGCCTCAAGAGTACTTGTCTTGCAGGTGGGTACATAACTCCTGGCTGAGCCTGGCTGAGCTCCAGGATATGCATTTATGTGCAGATCTGCCTTGCAGGGTTCACCTGGGCAGCAGCAGAGACTTCTGTGACTGAGAACAGGCCTGGGCTCCCCACTCCTCCCAGTGCTCATGTCAACGACACAGCCCGTGAGGAGTGCATGGTGACAAAGCCTGTGCTCCCACTCTTACTCTTCTTCCTTATTTTCTGCTAGTTTTCAGGGTCCCACATTCAATTCACTTCCTTGCCCAATGAGGTGCAAACTCACCCACATTCTCTATTTTTCCCTCCAAGCACACTGCCTGCTCAAATCAGGCTCTGACTGGGATCACAACCTAATTCTCCCCATTTAGAAAAGGACAACAGACTTGAAGAGGATGAACTCCTGAAAACTAAGCATCAAAAACACCAGTGTTGACAGTGTTTTTTCTTTCAACTGTATTGACATCTATTGCTAGGAACTTCAGAGGGGATCTTTTTGAGACTCATCCCTTATCAGAAGTCTTCTAACATGATCTTAAAGGCAGTAATTCTCTATTTGCATCTATGACTAGACTGGTCAGCCTCCATGGATGGCAGGCATATTGCCAGCTACAAGACCAAGCCCAGATGTGATCTCAGCACCTGCATGAAAATCAGCATTAATTATATGATATGGAAATTTCATAACATGGAATTACTCAAGCACAAAATGACAGAATCATAGAATACCAGGTTGGAAGGGATCTCAAGGATCATCTGATCCAATCTTTCTTGGCAGAAGCACCGTCTAGATAAGATGGCCCAGAACCTTGTCCAGCTGAATCTTAAAAGTGTCCAATGTTGGGAAAGCCACTACTTCCCTGAGGAGATAATTCCAGTGTCTGATTGTCCTTACTGTGAAAAATTTTCCTCTTGTGTCCAATCAGAATCTTCCCAGAAGTAATTTGTGCCCATTAGCCCTCATCTTTTCCACTTGACTCCTTGTAAAAAGGGAGTCTCCTTCTTCTCCGTAGACACCCTTTAAATACTGGAACCCGGTGATAAGGTCTCCCCCTAAGTCTTCTTTTCTCAAGGCTGAACAAACTCAGTTCTCTCAGCCTTTCCTCATGAGGCAGCTTCCTAGTCCTTTGATCATCTCTGTGGCCCTTCTCTGAACCCTCTCCAGCCGGTCCACATCCTTTTTATTTAGCGGGGACCAGAACTGAATGCAGTATTCCAGGTGTGGTCTGACAGGCACTGGGTACAGTGGGATAATGACTTTATCTCTGTTGGTGATGCCCTTGGAGATGGAACCCAGCATCCTCCTGCCTTCCTTTGCTACTGTAGCAGCACACTGCTCACTCATATTAAGCTTGTTGTCCTCCCAGACCACAGAGCTGGAAATGGACAAATGACACAGCACTCCTTCCCCATTTTCTCCATTATGTATCTGCCATCCTCCCTGGGCAAAAGCTGTAGGTCCCCAGGGAGCTGCTGAAGCCCTAGAAACTGTTTTAGAGACGTCACTTGACAGCACTAGTTCACCCCATCATGATTCATAGGGTGCCCTTTGCCTAGGCTTGGAGCAACTGCTTTGCACACTTGACACTGTTTATGTGCAAGTCTGCAGTTGGAGTTTGGAGTCTTCTGGTTTTAAACAATACTACACAGTACTGCATGTAGGATGATGAAGTAGAAGTTTCCTGCAGAGATTTAACAAACACTGATATGCCATACCATATGAAAATAGCTTGCTTTAAGCCCTGACTTACATGTAATATTATCCACAATGGGTGAGTCAGTGTTGCTCTAAACTCAGAAGGAACTGAATTTGAGGATTTGAGGACAAAGAACACAAAGCTTAAGGAAACCAGGCTTCATTACTTATACTACATATGGAACAGCTTGTTTCTATATATATTATTTAACAATCATATATAGCACTGTTATTTTATTTCTGAGGAACAAAATTAGGCCTCAGAGAAACGTGCGCTTTGTTTATGAAGGTGTATGTTGCCACAGTGCATGTAAGGATATTTTCAATGGGCTTGGATAAGCAGCTCATGTTTTCCTTACATTGGACTTGATTACTGTACCTCAGATTAATGAAAAACATGAAATAAAATGATTAGAAATGCTGTAATGAAATTGCAGCTGAGCCTAACTGATGTTATCAGTGCAAAACATTCGTGTCCCAGTCCAGTTTTTAGAACATTTAAACCTCTCTGAATGAAAGCATTACCTGCCTGTTCACATGACTGCTCACATGTTGCTTTTACTGCTGCCAAGTTTTAGTTTGTAAGATATTAATGTAAGAATCAACAAAAACATAGAAATACAGGCTAACTCACCACATGCAGTCTTTTCAGTACTGATCCACAACTGCACAATGGAGAAGAAAGCTTTTTGTACCCTGTTGCTATCAGAAGGGCTGGACACCAAATTATGTTTGCACTTTGCCAAATAAAGGAAAAACAAGATTTCAAAACAGGTGCAATTGCAAATCACTGAGCTCAGGAGCTGCAGTGAGAAAGGAAATGAAGAAAAAGGACAGTGGGGTGTTTTAATGTGAAATGTGACATTGATAAATCATAGGAAACCTGGAATTTGAGCAGTAGATATTTCAACTGATTACCAAAGATAGCTTGCATTCTTTGTTACCACAGTAAATTTTGCATTTGCTCGGAAAGATTAAAAGGCCAAGTAGTTGTCACATCATTAAAAGCAACATATTTATATGAACAAATAGGGTTCCCTTTTAATTCCTGCCTAAAAGGAGGCAAAGACTCCAGAAAACTATATACCAGAAGTTGTACAGGACAGGAAACAAGGGACACTTCATTACTGGAACATTCATACTCCCAGGGTGAAGGTCCTAAATTTTCCAGAAAGCAGACCATATTTAGGTGAAAATCACAGGTTAGGAATTGAAACGTGCCATAAGTGAAAAGAGAATTAAGAAGTTAAACATATGCTAAGCGCCATTAACGCAGTTACAGATTTCTTTTGCAGTAACAGAAATCAGTTACCATGTAATGTCTAGTACCCTAAATATAACAACTGCATACATTTTATTTTCATTAACAAACCTTTTTTATTGACTCACTGTGTTCTTCCAACTGTCTTGGTTCTCAGAATATGATGCAGTTTAGGGAAAAAAAGTCAATAGAATTTGGTGGACATAGGTTAGATTACTTTTCCTAAAATCGCTCACAGACTTGGTTGTAAAAGCAAACATAAACCTCCTTGACTGACAAATATTCTGGTATGTTGAAACAGTTTCCATTTTTAACATCTTCACAATTAGCAGCAGTTGCCCAACCAACCATGGTGCCCAAAAAGAGGAATTTCCATAAGCATTTTCTGCATAGCACTCTCCACAGTCAACCTTCCCTATTTCTCTGGCCATAGAAGAGAGGCTAGATCCTTCGGATGAACTTAATATGTAAACTTCAGAAGAGAAACAACTCTAGCTACATGCAAGATTCAAAGCATTATTAATCTTAAACTATTTGCAGCAGAACCTTTAAGGGAAACATGAATTTTCTGAAGGGACCTTGTCTGTTTTTGTTTCCTAAATTATCTGATGGTAGGCAGAAATGATCTCGGGGACAAGGCAGTCTTCTGGCATAAGCTCAGTTTGTCTGATGGAGGTCCAAAACCCCATAATTTACAAGATTTTCCCTTTTACAGTAAGATGTAGGTCTCAGGCATCACCACAGAAAAAAGTTGATTCACAGTGAGATGCAGAGCACAATCAGCCATCCCTATGGGAGGAAAATAATCTATGCAAAATTCAAAAGGAAACGATGCTTACTGGGACATCCCACTCTGCCACATTTCTGCTGAACAAAGCATCAGAAGGGATGTGAATGTCTGCTCAGGAGTAAACAGAGAAAAAAGCTCAGTTTCACAGGCCTCCTTCAAAAATTCACGAGAACCCTTCCACTACTGTTGTTGTGAAGTGCTTTGATTGAAGGAAGTTACACACAAAGCTTTTTGCACTAGAAGGTCTGTTTGGATATAAGTTGTGCTCTTGGCTTCTTTAAGATGCATGGATTTAATTAGGAGGACAAAAATAAAAACTTCCATCATCTCAATGAAGAATGGGGAATGGATGGAGGCTTGGTGAGATTCAAGAACCCTCATGTTTGGTAGAAAACATAGAATCATAGAATGGAAGAGGTCGGATAGGTCCTCTGGAGATCACAGAGTCCAACGTCCCTGCCAGAGCAGGAAAACTCAGCACAGGCCACACAGGAATGAATCCAGGTGGATTTTGACTGTCTCAAGAGAAGGAGATCCCACAACCTCCCTGGGCAGCCTGTTCCAGGCTCTGTCACCCTCACAGTAAAGAAGTTTCTCCTCATGTTGTGGTGGGACTTCCTGTGTTTCAGCTTGTGACCATTACCTCCCATCCTGTCACGGGACACCACAGAAAAGAGACTGGCCCTTCTACTTGACACTCACCCTTCAGGTATTTGAAAACATTAGTAAGGTCCCCTCTCAGTCTCCTCTTCTCCAGACTAAAGAGCCCCAAGTCTCTCAGCCTTTCCTCCTAAGAGAGATGTTCCAGTCCCTTAATTATCTTCATATCCCTCCATTGGACTCTCTCTCGTATTTCCCTGTCCCTCTTGAAGTGGGGAAACCAGAACTGGACACAATCCTCCAGATGTAGTCTCACTAGGGCAGAGTAGAGGGGGAGGAGAACCTCCCCGGATCTGCTGGCCACAGTCTTCTCTATGCACCCCAAGATACCATTGGCCTTCTTGGCCACAAGGGCACATTGCATGGTAGAGATAACACCAGTTTCTCAAACCTCCTTAGGCAAAGGCAAAGAAACTCGACAACACACTTTCAGTGTTGCTTATTGGAAGAAGACCAAAAGTGTGCTTGGCTTCTAATTAGCACAGAAATAGGCATGATGTACTCAAACTCCTCTCTGATGTGAAGAGGACTGAGAAATTAAATATTCACTGATAGGTCAATACCTTGGCATTACTACAGAGTGTGGACTTCTACCTACAGCAACAGTCTCACTCATCCTATGATGCATTATTAGTCATGTACTAATGGTAAGAAGTCAGAATACCATATTCTAAAACTGATAGAGCAGCCTTATTAGACTGGATGAAATATCACTAAATTGGACAAGCTATAACCTTAGACCAGGAGCAATATCTAGACTTTTTCCTGCCCAGCTTCATGCCACTGATTAAAATAAAATATTTCTCTCACCTGAAGAACACTAAAAAAAGTTGTGTCACGTTTCTAAGAGGCAGAGTGGAACTTGCCATCAAGCACATGCTCTACTTGTTCTGTTTTGACTGATGAAGACCACTGTAGAGTGTTCACCTGTCAAGTCACTGGGTTAGCAAATAATTTCAGCTAAGGCAGTATAGAAAGACCCTCTCTGCTTTCAGAAATACTATCCATTTATAAAAAGGGTTTATAAATCATAGGTAAAGTGTGAGATGTAAACTTGCCAAGAAAAGGGAAAGCAGCATCTGTTTGGGATTCCACAGTGACTAATCAAACCTGGCATTGCCTGCAGGTGACCTCTGTGCCAATGTAGCACAGCTTGGAAGTATGCAGAGCATCAAATGATTATTCAGATTGTTTTTAGGAAGCTGAAAAGTAAGTTGATTTAGGTATACAGATAGAAAACATTTCTGGACCATAACAGAGGGATTTTAACAGCAGTTCTGCCGTAGACAAAATCACAAGAATTACGCATATATTATATGTAAGATACAACCAAATGGCCTTGCTTTTGATAGTGTATACAAATGGAACAATTAAATAAAAGAAGGTAAAATACATGTGTTTTATAAAAGGATTATCATTTAGAAGTGCAAGGTCTGGTCTGATACGAAGAATTTCTACAGGATCTCTTTGGAAAGCCTTGTGCAAGCCAAGCTGTAGCTCCCTGTAATTGCCATTTTGGACTTTCTACTTTTAATATTGGCCATCTACACTGCTTTTAAAATGTCAGTCATTGCTATGGGGATGCTCTAATGGATATTGCATGAACACGGGGATTTACAGCTCATAGCTATCTTTCTCAGCTGAGACCTACAGACACAAGTAAAATGCAAATAATAAATATTAATAACCTTTCCTAAGAGTTAAAGTGATCATCTAAGACAGTTAAATGTTATTGAAGTAGGTCCCTGATGTGCTTGTCCTTGTCTCAGATGTATTTTTCTGCTGAGGTACAAGCTCAGCAATGGCCAGTTTCAGTGTATGCCACATATTTTCATTGTAAGTTCTTCCTTACACAGGACAATAGCAGCTTGTTGATGGACCAAGCTCTACTTTTAGTTACAGCAAGGTGACTCTGGAGTAAATCCCTTGGACTCAGCTGAATGATGCTGGTATATAACTGAGAAGAATTTTCTCTGATGGATATAATTTCCATGCATGATAAATGTATGTTCCTCAACAGTAATTAAAACCAGATGGTGCTTCATATTTATACTGTGTGTGGCTATTGCTTTTCTCTCACTCCTCAGAAAGCAGTTTTCTGCCATTGCCATACATGACTGGTACTTTCCCACACATTCAACAGCTAATAAGTTACAAAGATTCCCCTGAACAAGTATCTAATGCAATTAGAATTGGAAAACTTGGCAAGGAATTAGGCAACAGGTGCCTGGTATCCATCGATCATGTATTTACAGCTGGAAGAATTACAACCTGAGTCTTTCTAAAAAAGCTTTGGAACTCAGTGTTCCAGAGGATTGGGCACCAAGGGCTTGGTGCCGGAGTGGGGATGTCACCCACTTGAGAGGTACTGCAACTACTATAGGAAATGGGGTGCAAGGGTTGGAGGGTGCACCTGCATGTATGGACACATGCAAGAAGATGAGGTTAATTTACATTTTTAGACTGGCAATCCTGACACTTTCCATGGATGCTTTAGGCTTAGGAAGACTGCAGAAGAGCCAGACAGGATCACCAGTTTACTTAATCTTTGCAAGAGAAACCTTGAAAACCTTTTGATATATGTATTATATGAGATATATACATTAATATATACTCTTTTAGTATATGGGTGTGTTTGTGTAAATATATGCATGTATGCATATTTTTATTGTCCACAATCCTTTACTTGCTGCCTCTGAAACTACAAGAAAAGCATCTTACACTATCAGAAATGTTAGTGCCACTGTAGGAGATAAATAGGATGCTGACTGATAATCGCAGTTACCACCTGTGACTCAATTAATTTCTCAGGCATAAACCCTGCATAAACACACAATGAAGGACTGCTTCAGTGGGGTGGAATATCCCCCTAGAGAAATTTGCAGAGACTACACCGAGGATCTTAGAAATTTATTACACTCTTGATTTTGTAAGACAAAACCCTCTAATTGTATCACTCATAAATAGCAGCTGTAGCACAAGATACGGGTTTTTATCAGTAATCATGTTTCTGGAAAGAACAGTCTCTGCCAAACTGTTGCATCTCTGAACACGGGTGAAATTTTAGAGTTAACACTGAAAACTGATTCTTTAAGTATTCTGGGCTGAATGAAAACTAAATCTGAATAACCCTAGACTTTTAAATAGTATCTGCTGTCTCAGTATTAATGTTCTATTTCAAGTAGATGAAATATGGACCAGATTTCAGAACATATTGGGATTAATTCTTACAAACCAGAACTGCTCTTTTCTAAAACATCTCAAAGCTCTCTTCCCCTTCTGCCTGTCCCCAAGCATAGGTGTGCTTGGGCCTACGTATGGTCACAGGGAAGCAGAACAGCCACCAACACAGAAACAATGTCAGTGTCCCCACCTCACCATCAACCATGCTCTGCATCCCCTTACAGATGTCTTGGTGTAACTTAAATGATGGTCTAGGTGAAAAGTGGTTAGTTTTAGCTGAATCCATCAGAAGAAAGGTTTTGCTAGTAGAGACAAGAAGGCATTTTGAAGACTTTGCCTTCTTAGTACTGCCAGTTCTCATAACTGTAATTAATGTTTGTTTTGCTTAGAGCTCCAGGTTCTGCAATTGTGAAAATCTCAGCTTTCATTAAAAGAAAAAGTAGATTCTGTGCCTGCAGAGACAAGTCTGAAAATAATGAATTTAAGGCTGGAAAAAAAACAACAACCCCAAAAAAAGTACAGAAGATAAAAAGTACTTTAAAAGGTATTACTTTAAAAACCATGATTTTTTAAAAAGTTAATTGCATAAATTTGGGGTCTTCAAGTATAATTTCTAAATGCATACGGCTAGATATGCTACACCTTATAGCTAAAAAACTCCTTACAAATGCAGATAACTTCACTTTTTAGAGCCCATTTGGCTTCCACAGAGCTCACAGATGTCCAAACAGAAAGAACAGAACAGAAGGAACGAAGAACTTCACTTCTATGACAATCAGACAAATTGGTCTCTAAACTACCATTCACCTGCTCAGGCACATTGCCAAGTGCAGCACGTCAGGGTACCCCATCACTTGAAATCATCCAGGAGATGGATAGGAAAGTACCAGACACATCCATATGATTTAGGTGCTGCTATGGCAATATAAACAGAGTAAGACTCTGCACCCTGCTCAGCTTCTAACTGGGGGATATGTCACAACCTGCCAGCTCCACACTGCCCTTCACTGGTGGTCCATGTGCTGGACCTGGCTCTCCACTGAAGGATGCAAGAGTACCTCTCTTCTGGCTAACTCCTGTGTTGCTGTGAAAGTGCACTGACTTTCACAGCAACAGGAGACCTGAAAGCCAAAATGATGCAAAGCTTCAGCAGAAGATGAGTCTGCTTTCATCTTCACAAGCTCAAGAAGTATCCCTCCAAGTAAGTCTCTTCATGCACCACATAACCTCTCCTTGATTTCCAGATTAAAAAGCCAAGCCATTTTTTTCTTTTCTTCTCTTTCCTTTAGAAGCAAGAAGATGGGTTTGTGTTGGGGCCTCCATGGTATATCACTCCCAGTCCTGCCTCATAATCTTGCATAAGGTGTCCCCACCCTTTCAGTCTCCAAATTCAGCTTGCTTCAGGTGAAAGCCTTCACACATAGACCAGCTGTTACTTTGTGGTTACAGTGCTTCACACGTGACTGAATGAAACTACTACATTTTTTCCCCAGAAGCCAACTTTTTTCACAAATTTTTGTATCTTCTTTTTCTTTCTGGTCCTGGAAGGCCTCAAAGGAGCAGTTACACATGTATGCTACCAGGGAGGCTGAGGACACTGTGCAAGTAATAGTAGCTTTCAGGAAAGGAGAACAGGAGATGGCTGATTTCATCTAACCGTAACAGCTCAGTAGACATGAGCAAGAGACAGGTGTTGCTCAGAGCAGCAGGTAGAGCACAGAAAACAGAATCCCTGGTACAGGATAGATCATAAAAATCATAGCATGACCAGTGCCAGTCAGCCAAGGTGCTCCGTAACTCATAAAAGCATTCTCAGGAATTGCTCATCTGTGAACCAGGGATGTGTCTGGGGAACAGAGATACAACCTGCAGTTTACTGGGGTTGAGTGAAGTGATGAAGATGAGAACTCCAGTCCCTTGGAAAGGGAGGACCAAAAGGACACGATGATGTAAGGGCTTCGGGGATTTTGGCAAGAGTCTAAAGGTAACTGAAAATTGTGCAGCACTTGTTTGAAGTAAACGTAAGGAGAGAGCAGGTTCTTCTCATTAAATAGGCTCCAGATTTCATCATTAAAATATTAATGTAAAAGGAATAATTTTATGGACTCAGACTGGCAAAAGAGATTGTAGATTATATGACCAGCATTTTGAAGCTGTAGAAAGACAACCACCACTTTAAAAGAGGATAAAATGTGCACTTGTTACTGCCCTCCCAATGCACATTGCCTCCACCACTTCCAAATTTTCCATTTTGTCCACGTTTCCAATCAATAACGTTAATTTTGGTGTTTCCCAACCTCCAAGATCTTGATTTTAGGTTTAACATTTCTTAGCTTCTTTGTACACCATACTTATAAAATAAATGACTGATGACTTAACAGAAATCGTTCATTGGGAATGTTGGCCTCTCTTCACTGAGCTGGTATCAATAAAAAATGTGGTCATTATTTCACTAGTTTTCATAAAAACAACTCTTCATAAAAGATTGAATGCAAACCTGCTCCAGAAGACTTATCTTAGTCTTTGCCAGCACTTGAAATTTTACATACTAGACCTGCATCTCAGCTCCCTGTGCCTAATTTCCTTTATCTCTTCAACTGTTCTCTTCTGACTGTTGCTGTGTGAAAGATCCACACAAACAACAGGGGAACCACTGCCAATGGTGCATTAACTGTATGTAAAATCCTTGATGCATAGTGTAAATTAACTGTAATGAATGAGAAACTTCCTGTCCCTCATCACTTTCAATTACAGTTAGCTTATGTATTATTTGTTACCCCAGATGGTAAAAAAAAAATCAAATGGAACTGTATTTTTACGCTGCCAGAGCTCCCGGAAGTGACAGGGAAGAGATACATCAGGATCAGCGAAGTGAGTGTGGCAGTGGCAACATCTAAAGCAACTGAAATGCTTTGGAGTAACACCACTGAAGCCTGTGGAGAAAGTTTGCACTGTTTTACACCCAAGCAGTCTTTACCTTTCTAAGGGACATTAACAGGTTTTCTTCATAGTCAAAAGTAATCAACACAGGACTGCTTTCCATGCAGGTTATATATGGATGTCTTTAAACAGGCTTAGCAACCAAATCAATTAAATCAACATGTCCCCCCAGCATGGAATCTTTTGTGCCCTGCAGTAAAATAAATGTGTAAATCCTCTCATCTAGAATAATGCAGTCATCTCCAATTTTGGATGCTTGAGGAAAGTGGGCAGGGGGAAAGTTCTAGAGACAGAAGTTTGTTGTTATCCATGAACACAGAGACCGTGACCAACATTGGTATTAATTTCTCAGTATCCCACAGTTGGGTCCAGCCATTTACATGCCTGTCCAAGATCCTTCCCTTGCTGCTGTGAACACTACCATTCCATCTCCACAAGGAAGCTTTCAGATAGAGCCAGGGCCCATTCCCTGGCACTGAGTCCAGCTGGCATGGTTTGGCCATGTTTATAGTATTAATCTCTTTCATCCTCTAAATCACAGTTAAAGGAACTCGCAGCATCCAAATCACAGCCAAACTGCTTTGGGAACCATCCCTGGCCCACGCTAATCCTTGAAGCATGCTCAGGAGTTGTTTGGGAAAGGGCAGGTTGGTGCAGGCCAAAACCATACCCAGAAGCACATGAACAACATTGCCAATGAATGAGCTCCAGTGCTCAAGCCCTGGCACTGCTTAATTTACAGCTATTCCTGAGCTAAGAAATCCAGGAACTCGTCTGAATTGTATCAGTAATCTTTCATCTTAGATCACATCTATTGCTAATAAACTTAATTCTAGTAGTGACCAGACAGTAAAATCTCTTTTTTTAACTCCTGCAGCACAGGCTGTTGTGTGTTATCAGCATACAGAGCCAAAAGGCTCTGCATGCCCAATCCAAAAGCAATCCAAATCAGTGAAAGCCTGGAAAGTTAATAAAAAGCAAATCAGGGAACATTACTGTACCAGTTCAATTCCCTTATTTTCCCCTACCTTCAATACTGTACTCAAGTAGAACTGGAAGATGAATTCAAAGAAGGGCAACAGGAATGATCAAAGGTGTGAAAGGTTTCATATGAGGAATCGCTGAATAGTCTCAGACTCTTCTGCCCAGACTCAGTGGGGGTATGATGAAGGTCTATGATGAAGGTCTATAAAATCAAGAGCAGCAAGGAGTGTCTGGATTGCAAATGACTGCACTGCCTCTTCCAATGCAAGAACCAGAGCCATCAGATGAAGTTAAACAGAGCTGGGTTTGCCATGTGGAAAAGTGTTTTTTCACCCAGCAATTAGAAAGCCTGTAGAGCTTCTACCAAAGAGCTATGTGGATGCATAATGCTTATATAGAGGAGACTTGACAAGTTCTTGAAGTAGGAAACCCCTGGGTTACAAAACAGACAAACTTTACCAGGGTCAGGAAATCCCCCGAGCTGGAAATGGTTGGAGACTGAAAGAAGAAGTTATCACACATGCTTGTCCTGTTCTCACCCTTGCCTTCCCTGGGGCACTACTGGGAACAGAGCACTGGGCTAGGTGATCCAGGTATCTGAACCACCTTGGCCAGTTTCACATCCTCACTCATGACACAGATGAACTCTGGATGAAATATTTTCCCTTCATCATCAGGGCTGAAAACACTGACAATGCCACTATGGGAACTGCCCTGTTTTCCAGAGGGTCCTGGCCTTGCACCACATCAGGAACAGGCTGTCCCTCCCAAGCTCCCTGTATCACTTGCAGTTACATTGCAGGGTGGCTGGGTGTCTAGATCAACTCTACCACATCTAAACAACGCTAAACTACAGCACCAACTTTGCCAAACTTAAGGAACAGGGAAACAATCCTGGTGGCTGCACAGTAGGTCCTAACATTGGGTTAACAGAGCCAAAATAAACTCAGTGTTGTTTTTGCAGTTAGGTTTTTAATGTCTTTCAGAGGTAGACTTCACCGAGTCCTAGCACTGCAACACTGAATCCTCCCTGAAATCCTGCCTGATTCCATTTTCTGTTTAAAATTTTGCTTGAGATACTACACAGGATTTGGGAGTAGGGGAATAGTGAAGGGTGAGCTATCACTGCATGTGGGATTTGAAAGGCCCTTTCAGTCAGTTTTCTGCCACAGGAAACAGTGATTTATTGGTGAAATGCCTAATGCAGCTGGGAAGTTCTGCTGAAGTCTTGAATTTGTGTGAATATTTCCCACATGAGAAAAGCCCAGATGGGAAATAGTCACACAATGGGAGGGAAAAACCTGGAAAGCAGTAATGTCAACAGAGATTTAATAGTAATAGTGTGCAGCAAATTGGACATGCAGTAAAGAGTAATACAGCAGTGAACCAGACCAAAGCCATTTTGGGTTGAGTCACCAGAAGCTTTGTTTCAGACGCTGGAATGTAGCCTTAATTTCTGGGCATGTCATTACCTGAAAGACTAACTGGAATGAATTCTGTGAAGGGCAGCAAAACTACCATGGAAAGAGAGACCAGTTGCTAATTGCACATCCTGACTGAGCCATGAGTGTGGAGGCACAGCTTGCACCAGGGGAGAAATGCGCAGCTATCTGCAGGATGTGAACACCAAGCTGAGAGGAGACAGGAGAGAGTACGATGCCCTACCAGGAAAGATGAAGAAATGTTGCAAAAAAAAAGAAACAAAAAAGAGATTAAAGTCATGGAGGAATTTCCTGACAGTGGGATATGTTAGGCTGTGGGATGGCCACCAGAGCAAAGATGCCAATAACTGAGATAGTTTGGACTGTAAAAGGGAGGTAAAAGCACAGCACCAACACTCTGCATTTTTGGAGAGATGGGTTGGAAATGTTAGTGCTTTCCCGGTGCTAAGCTGTGTAGCCTGAAGATTCATGATCTACTTAGTGAAGATGACATGAAACACACAAAGAGAGATTGTAGCAGATTTTCAGTCAGTGTGAAATGGCCCAGGCCTCTCCACATCAACCTGCCCCTTATGACCAGGCACACCACAACTGAATACTGGGGAGGAGGAGAGAGGGAAAGTCACATTTCCTGGCTTGAATATGCCAACCTGATACTACACATTTTAAAACAGTAAAATATCCTTGAATGGGAACTGCCTCCAGAGCCTTCTATGTGACAAACTATTACATCAGGCCTACACTTATTTCACTTATAAAAAACTACTAAAATCCAGTCTTGATACAGAAGTGAAGAATTTCCAGTGGTGTCAGTATTCTGATTAAATACTTCCTCAATAGAGATTTCATGATGTTATTTATGACAAAACACTCCACCCAAATCCCATTCTTTGAAGGTTAAATATTACAGAGTAGCCAAATTAGTCACTCTACTCATTCACCCTTCAAAGAACAGGAAATCAAAATTAATAGAAACCTCTAGTACATATAAGATCATTGCTCTGCATCTTTGCCATTAACTTTATCATTGTAGAAACCACCACACATCCTTCAGCAAACTCAGCCTCAGTGAAAAGAGTGAACAAACAGCTCCAACATTATCAGGGATCACTACAGATGTCACCTACCAGAAGCAGAATGCATAGGGTCTGAAGGACAGGGTTAAAGACAGAGTCTGAGCCTTAACGCTGAATTTCTTAGATCTTTCTGCCTTCTCAGACCACTGGAGTTATCTCAGTAGGCTGTGGATACGTCTGATTCTCAGTCTTAAGCAGATTTTGCAAGGTAAATCTCAGCAGCGTGGCTTTACCATGATCCCCTTTGGACAGCTGAATGTGAGTAAAGCTGGAAATTTAAGAAGTCTGGATCAGCATCAGGTGCTGGTGAACACTGTCAGCACCTACTGCTCCTGTTCAAAGCTGGGATAAGGGTGGCTTGTTATCTCCGACTTTATTATTCTGTAGATCCACAAACTGTATGACAAGAGTTACACTTGGACCTTCAGGAGACATGATTCTGGATATACTGAACTTCTTAAGGCATGTGTGCAACTAGGCCCTAGGCTACCTTCTGCAACTGTTCATTTCATCCATATTTAAGGATGTATAGCTATTCAGTTTCTCCTAGCAGTTTACAATGAAGAAAAAAGGAAAGGAAAGGAAAGGAAAGGAAAGGAAAGGAAAGGAAAGGAAAGGAAAGGAAAGGAAAGGAAAGGAAAGGAAAGGAAAGGAAAGGAAAGGAAAGGTTTTGCAGTGACATTTAAAGAAAAATCTACCTCTTAAGTATTAAGCACTATTAAAGCTCCTTACTCCTCCAGTGGCTCCTGCATCATCAAGGTCAGCATTTGCTTTTCCATGTAGGAATAAACCCCAGACAGTTAGAAATTACTTTCTGCTGGATATGAGATGCCACTGGCAATGTGCTCTAGGTCTCCTGCAGGAACCCTGAAGCCTTAAAAGTTTACCACTTAACATTTCATATTTCATTCACTTCTTTCACCGAGGCTTAGAGGGCTGGTGAAATGTAGCAAGCGTGGAGACTGCAGTTATCTTTTCTCAGAAGCACTGCCTCTATGGGATCCCTACAAGTCTCCAGGGAGAGGGGAAGCCTTACAGTACAATCTTCACAGATTATTTCTGTTTGTGCACTTGACCCCAAACAGGAGGAAATGAAACATAACCATTTTGTGGGCCGTGAAGGGAGGGAAGCGCAGCCTCGTGCCTCAAGCACGGCTGGGAGGCAGTGACCTGGGTTGGGTGCCAGCTTCAGAAGATCGGATTCATACAACAGTGCTGTGCACTCATCAGTGTATTGCAGAATTGCATCTCTTGCCTTTCATTTTCCTCCAGGTGAAACGAAGATGCTATCAGCTGAGAGGCTCTCTGAGGTGAAAAAGTCCCTAAACCTTACAAATGTCATCAGTTGTAATTTTAACATTTCACTCCATCTTCAGTTAAGCATTGTTTTAATAAGGGCAAAGCATTATTTTTTCTGCCCTCCTCTAGAATAAACCAGGAACCCTGACAACAGCCTCAGAGGTTGATGTGACAGCTATCCACATCCACTGCATATCTTTGTTATGCAATTAAGAAAGGATTTCTTCCAAGGCTGTGTGGCTTTTGAGCCTTGAAAAATATTATTAGCCTGATAGAGAGAAACAAGTACATATAAGCAAGCTATTGTAGGAATTTAGCAGCTTGTAAAGAGGAAAAACACAGTTATGCTGAGCTTCTCGGCCAAAAGTTTAACAGCTCAGACCCCATGTGCCCTAACACACTTAGTCTTACTCTGACTTACTGAGCTGCTTTAAGCTCTCTGTCAAAACGGTGTGAGCCTCAGCAATTTATTTCACAAGCACAAGACACCAGTGTAAGGTAAAGCTGATGCAAGCTGGGAGTAGCTGGATCAGTGAGATATGACTCTGGTGTCTAAACAGGGCTTTGAGCTGAGCAGAGCTGGCTTAAAGCAACTTTCTCATCACAAACCCGAATGGATAAATGAAGCAACTAACGCACTTTCTCTGACCCTCTGGTCCTTAGCTGCAAAAGGGACCAGTACACCCCATTGTCATCATAAGGTTATTTTTGTTTGTCAGGGCAGTCATTACTGAGAAATAGTAGTGGTAAAATTCCTTAATAAACCAAGTTCCGTAAAAACTCCAGAGGATGGAGGCTTCCAAATTTTAAAATTTTATTAGGAAGCTATTTTCTCAGAGACTTCACTTTGAAAATTAACCCTGAGGCTTGGAATAGCTCTAAAACCTCAGTGCCTCTTTTAAAAACTAAGCAGGCCTTCTCTTCCTGTTTCTTATTTCTTAAACTATTAAACAAAAACTCCCTATTTCTTAAGTACTTACAATTTAAAATTGAATATTTTTGTCTCAAGAAGCAGTTCTATGAGTAGAAAGAAACATTTTGCAAGGCAGCAAGCTTGGGCACAGTTTCATTATAGTGTAACACTTGGGCTAATGCCCTCAATTCTACAGAGCTACAAAGCACTTCTAACAGGTTTTCAGGCCAGAAAACAGCCTGCTCCTTCCCCAGTGAGAACTACCATTGAATGGCTGCTGGAAAGCTGCTGCATGTTTAAGAAACATGAGAAAAAGTCAGAAAACTGATTTGAACTTCATATCACATCTGAAAAAACCTGGAGACCATTCTTTGTCGTATTTACCTAACTACAACTTGGAGATAGTTCTCCTGCACTGCACCAGTCCTGCACCATTGCAGGACAATGCACCACTAACCCTGAGTTAACACCAAAGCTGTGGCCCCTCTGTCCTTTCCTATCAGTCCCATGGCAGGATATTGTCAGAGATAGGAAAACAGAAGGTAACTCCTGATCGAAAACCCTCCTCGAATATTCTCAGCTCTTCCTAAACTAACCAGTGTATTTTCATCTCCCTTGTGCAGGATCATCGTCTCCCTCTCCTCTCCCTGGTTTTGGACAGTGGATTTAGCAGTGTGCTTTGCTCTGCCCTGGGCCCCTGGGTATTCTTGCCTTATAACAATCTATAAGGAGGAGGATGGTTGATTTCTCTCCCATGTGCCAGCCTGAGGGCTTCGTGGGCTTCCCTCTGGCTGGCTGAGTCCTGCTGATTTCAGTGGGAGGTGGGAATGCCCTGCACCTTTTTGGAAAGACACAGAAGGTCCCCTGGCAAAGGAGCTCCTGAAACACTCGCTTTTTTTACAGTTGCAAAATGGTCCAGAATTAGCCTTTAAAAGCCGTAAATTACCACAGTAAGCCAAGGAATTTGCATTTGTAAAGTACACGCCTGAGGTGCAAAACACATTAACAAAATACACAAATAAACAAAGCTGTTTAAACCCAAAAGCAATTATACATTCAGGGCAAGGTGCCATGGAAAACCGTGTCAGTTGTGCATGTGTGTTTGAAGGCACCGTTCTGCCCTGAGTCCAAACTATTTTGTTTCCCCCGTAGGGAAAATATACTAGAAAAAATGGTGCTATCATATTGTTTACAGCGCAGCAGTAGCTAAGGAAATGAATAGCTGGAAATACATTTTGCACTGGACATGGCTGGTATGTAAAGGCACGTGTCTGAGAATTGCTTCTTTGCCTAAGAGATGTGTCCTTAAATGCACACCTCAGGCTGTGACCTTATTACATGCTGTTCCTTATG
Organism: Chloroceryle aenea; assembly: GCA_013399075.1. Taxonomy (NCBI): domain Eukaryota; kingdom Metazoa; phylum Chordata; class Aves; order Coraciiformes; family Cerylidae; genus Chloroceryle; species Chloroceryle aenea. The sequence continues at coordinate 156,138 of VWZY01009932.1, read as the reverse complement.
GCACAAGGATGCGTTGGGCACCTTGAAGTGATTTTGGTACTGAACCTCCCACTTCCATGTGATGCTTCCCAGCCCACTTGGGGTTAGAAAGTAATTCAATGCATTGGTGCAGCTTCGTGTGCAGGCACCACCGAACCTCCTAGAGTGGCACTTCTGAAACACCAAGGAGCTAGTGATGGTCCAAGAACATTGTAACCATATGCAGATTCATTTTAATAATCTTCCCCAGCATCCCGAAGACTGTCCTGTGGATGGAAGTGTGACCTTGGATCAGAATAGCTTTTCAGATCTATGACCTGATATATCAAGGGTGGCTTTGAATACTGTAAAGACTCTCAACACTCACAACATTTTGCATGGCTTTCATGCCTTTCCAGCAAGGATGGTGGGGCTTTCCTGCTTGTAATGAGAAAATGAAACTTCACAGTTTCTACATGAAGTGCGTTCTCCTTCAGCATTGCAACAGCATGTCTTTTAACGAATCTCCTTGCCTCTAGCTCTTGTCGTTAGACACCTATGACCAACTTTTCTTCCATATGTCTAATTCTTGTGCTTGGTGCCATACAGTACAATTTAGCAATTTTTAACAAGTGCTTTGCACGTGGGGAAGGCTTCCAACCTTGTGGAGATGTCCTAGAGGTCTCCAAAAGGTAACTCAGATTTCACCTCTGCAGCTGAGTCCCCTGAAGTTCCCTGCTCAAGTAATCCAGCCTGCCTTATGCCCGTACGGGTGTAGGGACCAGACCCCAGTGCACACTCTACCTTCCTGCTTGTACCTGGTCTCCCTGGCCAGGGAATCATTTAACAAACCTAAGGGTGCAACACAGCTACACATGTGTATGAAACACGGACAAACTGGAAATTATAATCTCTGGGGCACTTCTGCATGAAATATAAATATGCTTTTCAGAAAGCAACTGTCACCAGACTCAACAAGCCTACCCAGAGGCCCACCATCTACACAACAAACTTTCTACAGGTCTACAAATCAAAAGTGGCTGAAGGCAAACATTCAGAGAGGGGTGGTGGGAGGCCATCCCAGGCACGTGATTTTCAGTGTCACACAGCCTCAGGACATGTTTGCAAGTGGGAATTTTGGAAGTTTTTTCTATGAAAATTTGTCCTTTGAAAAGGACTACTAGACCTTCTCAAAGAAAAAAAATCCATTTTCTTCTCTGTTTAAGCCATGGCTGTAGGAATTTTCTGTGTTTGGAATACAGCCCTTTTTCCTGGGCCCTGCCACAAGTAACATAATATCAAGAAGGTAGGTTAGGCTGATTAAAATTCAGTGCAGAGAGGCCTGAAATGGTTTTCCTCCATGGATCAATAGACACTCAGCGTTAATCCTGGAGAGCTTTTCTGGCCCTTGTTTTGGGAGTTTTGGGGGAAGGACCAGAAAACATACCAAATTAATTCAACAGGCAGAACCACAAACTAAAAAGTTTTTGACAAAAGCAGACAGCATCTCACCAGTATGTCCTTGTTTCCTAGTGTCAGCTCCAGGCACCAAGCTCTTTCAACCATTCAATTCAAAAAGCTTTATGTTTCATCATAGCAATGATATACATGGTGTTGATTACAGGATAGCTGAAGCTCTGTTCCTTTTTTTTTTGGCCAAAATTTACCTCATCCTCTTCCAGATGCCCCATTTACTTCTCCCTTCAGGTAGGACTTTCTTTCCTAGGCTGGGATCTAACTGCAATGCCCTCTATAAGAGCAAATCGAATCTGAGTCTCCGTGGCTGGCCTAAGTGTGATCACAAGCATAATGTGGCGCAGCCATCACCCTACAAATATACTCAAAGAAATAGATTTTCAAGTAACAAGTAATCTACAGACATTGTAGAGAGGTAGGCACTAGTCTCTTCTCACAAGTAACTAGTGACAGAACAAGAAGGAATGACCTCAAGTTGCACCAGGGACAGAACAAGAAGGAAAGAGATCAAGCTGCACCAGGGGAGGTTTAAACTGGACATTAGGAAAAATTATTTCACTAAAAGGGTTGTCAGGCACTGAAACAGGCTGCCCAAGGAGGTGGTTCAGTCACCATCCCTGGATGTGTTTATAAAACATATAGATGTAGTGCCTGGGGATATGGCTTAGTAGCGGACTTGGCAGGGTTAATGGTTTGACTTTATGATCTTAAAGGTCTTTCCAAACCTTGATGATTCTATGATTCTATCTGTCTAGAAAATTATCATCTCCAGGGGACAAACTGGTGAAGTTTCAAGCACCCCCACAGCTCCTTTGGTTCCATTTTGCTTCCTCCTGGCAACTGTCTGCTATTTCTTGAGGAAGCATCTCCCCTGACTTGTGCAGAGTTCTTCTGCATGTCTGGGATTACATCCTCTGGTCAAACTGCAATCGCAGGCTGAAGGACAGTCTTCAAGGCCAGTGACTCTGTCTCCTAAGACCTCTCAAATCTTTCAGAAGGAAATATCATAGCACAGCTCTCCTTACATCTGCTTTTTGTGGAAAACTTCTAACAAAGATCTTAACAGACAACAGCTCATTAATCCAAGAAAAAGACACAGCTTGTCTCAGAACACATGAAGATGGCCGAAGTCTCTATGGAACTGTTTTATTCACTGAGGAATCAAAATACAAGAAACTTATCTTAAGGCGAATATACTTTACCCAGACTGTATTGAGGTGACCAAGTGGGCATAGGATCTTGTCAAAACACAGAGCCCAGTTATGGATGTTGAGCTAGAACATAACCTGAGGCAGTGATGATGAAAATCAAGTTTAGCATGTTTTCAGTTGGGCACTAAACATGGAGGGAGCCAGAATTCACAGATTCTTTTGAAAAGATATAAAAAGAGATATGCTGCTGGGTTATATACTTTTATTTCTAGTTCAAATTGCTTTTTGAATTTGAATTCAAAACTTCTGCCTAGCTTATTTCTCATTTCTACTCAGCTCTTCATTACTGAGATGGAGACAAGAAAAATTAAAATTCTGACATATCATGAGATATCCTGTTATGCTGATGTAAAATTGATTAGAAAAAGCTCAGTTCTAGAATTTCCCAGCAAGAATGAAAAGCTTTGGGAGGTAAAGATAACGAGCAGACGTGTATTTGTTTATGGGAACTGAAAGTAGTGAAATTTGCTTATCAATAGCAAGAAGTGAAGAATTTGGCCTTACCCTGCATGAAAATAACAGCAAAACACAACAAAACACATCACATGAAGTTTAGATTAGATGGGAACTGCAAGCTGCATAGCTCAGATCAGGAATCCCAAACTTTCCAAGAATACAGAGGACCTTGCTTCAAGGGTGTGTATTCAACCTCTCCTGTGTCTCCCAATTCAGGGTTATTTGGATGTGGTACTTTGCAGCAAGGCCACAGAAATTTTGATTCAGATTGTAGAGAGCATACAACTTCCTGATGGTGCTGATACAAACCCGCCTTAGATAATGAAGCACACATACCTTAGTATTTTCCATTTTTCATGGTATAGTAGGGAATAAATATAATAGGTGCCCTTCTCCTGGGAACACTGCAGTAAGTTTTCTTTTGAATTTTTTCTATGCATTATACATGCATATATGCATTGTACCTTGTAAAAGCAGTCATGATGTTTTTACTCTAGAATGGATATGGACAGAGATGACACATATTTGCAAGGGGTAAATAATCAGCTGTGTGATTATGTGACTATATGTCCATTCTGTGATCATCTTCAGTACATTGCAGAATGAACCCCTATAGAGCTAACGTTTGTAAAACCGCTTTGTAGTCCTCAGATGAAAGACACTACAGGAGTGCAAGACATGATTATCATTATTCAAACAGTAAGCCTGATATAAAGCATGAAACTACTGCCAGAGTGACTGTGTGGAGGTGGGAGCAGGGCAGGGGTGCAAGAGAGAGTGAAACAGCAGCTGGCATTCTCATTTGCTACCATTAGCGCGGATCACGTATCTCTATGTGGAGAATCATTTTCTAATTCTACCTTGGGAGAGGAGAGGGGGAAAGAGAGCAGCATTCTTTCCATGTCATTCAGAAAGGACCTTAAAGACCTATTTATTATGCTGCTTCCTTCAGGGAGTTTGCTGTAGGGTTTTGATTTCAGCTACGATATACTGACTGCTGGAGGAGAAAAAAAACTTCCTGAACCAGCGCTCTCCCTTCCTCCTCTCAACCTTGAATTTCACATCAAGTCATGTTGTGCTCTTTCCTCTTTCTGTTTGTAATGTCAAAACATGTATGCACACACACACATACACTGCAAGCAGATCTCTTAAGAGCTATGAATATTCCTGTCCCAAGAACCAGGATAGTGGAAGATGGACTTGATCCTGCCCAGAAAGGCCTGAGAGGGATTTGTTTATCTCTCTCAGCTGGGATTCTCATTTATTTAGATCAAAATTCAGTTTGATTTGTTCAGTCCTTTAAATCTGAACAGCAGAGTTAAAATGGGACGTGGTTCTCATTTAATAACAGAGTTATTAGAGCTCCCACTCTGACATGCAGCTTCTGCACCTAACTGCCGATATTCTTCTTTACAATGGAGCAACAGTTTAAAATCAATTGTCTCTACAGCTCTTATCCAATAAGGATTTTAGCAACAAATAAACATTATTCGTAGATTACAGAAACAGAACAAGCAGAAAAATCAAGTTCTGGAGTATTTCCAAATTAGGATGACCACATAAGAAAGCATTAAAATTTCAACAGTGTTTGCCTGACCTTCCTTCTTCACTGTGTTAGGTGTCCTGACACATTCATCCACTGAGGCAGTCCTCTACTTTTGTACATTTCCTTTAGGTCACCAGACATTGATTAGCTGTTGTAAAACCAGGAAATCTAGTCGAGGGGGTGGGGGGCGCAGACAGGAAAGTGGGGTTGGAAGAAGAACAGAATTTCACCATGGATAAATCCTTATGTAGTTCAAACTTGGTAGCTTCATGCTAAGTCAGTGGAATTACACCAATTTACTTCAGTGAGAAAGTGTGCCCATTTTTTCCAAGCATCTTGCAACTGAACTATGTGCAATCACAACTCCAAGACTATATCTACATTTAATTATGTGATAATATTTGACAGAATTTGACTGCCCCTGATTGACTGATTCTCCTGTGCTCCTGAATACAAAAGCCTCAACGACTTAACCTGTAACAAAGATGCAGGTAAAAGTTCCAGGTTGCTGTCATAAATTACTAGTGAATACAACATTAGAAGACAAGTGGGGCAAATGTAATGCATTTAGGTATAAATATATATTTAGTTAGATATATATTTGCATTACACCAAATGCCAGAACCCCTTGGTGGACCTGCAGAGACAATGCTGAGGCAGGTAAATTATGAACTGCTACTTTGGCCATCCCTTTCAACCCAGTTGGCCCTGCTGACTTATTGCTGCACATTATTTGGTTGCCACATGTTGTGGGTTTTCACAGGTCTAACAACCACAGACTGGGCTCTGATAGCTGGGATTTTACTCCTATATCTGCCAAAGAAATAAGGAATGAGCAAACAAAAGACAGATCCCAACTTACTGCTTTATATTTTATCCTATTTCCCTCCCTATATTATTTTTCTTTAAAAGCTGTTTACAGATAGAAAATTATGTCGTACATCAATAGGATCATGGTCACTGCAAAATCACTCTTTTCCCAAAATTCTCCTTCTCCCATATTGTCTCCGCTGTCCTGCACATTTGCACAAACATAAAACAAGAAATAGAGTGCATTTAAAACATAGGCAGTAAGGGGAAATACAACAGAAGTATCAGCAGAAATAGAAGGGTTTAATGTAATATTTTATGAGATATAAATCAGTTCTACAGGGTTTGCCCTTAAAAGTCCATTATAGTACATTAATCGTGATTTTATACACTAAGTGACAGGGAGTACTCCTCCTCGGCACTGAGGTTTAATGCAGGCCGGCGATGGTCTTTTATTCATAAATTCAATACCAAGCAGCCTTTGGCTACAGAATTCCATTTCTTCAGTTTCATTCACATTCAAATGTTCACACTGATAACTCAGTTCTCCTCAGTCAGGGGAATAAAGGGGGCTCTGATGCCTGATTCCACTTTCAATTACGCTGCTACAAATCCAGAGTAACTCCAAAGAAGTCAAGTTTCACACCAGTGCGAAAATCAGTACAAGAGTAGATTTGGTCCAAAGGCTGCTCTGACAATATGTCAATCAAAGTTTTTTCCACCAGGCTGGATGGGTCTGAGACTGTAGTGTAAAAAATGCAGTGCCCTTGACAGCACTGCAGGATCCCATTAAAAAAATGAAACAAACAGGACTGACCCAATACTTGAGAAAGAGCAAAGTGTTCCCTGACCCTGATGGGCTGCATGCAGCTAAAGCTGACTTGGTGCCTCTGGAAGCGATGGGGGTGAGGAAGGTGACAAGGAGCTTGGAGGGGAGAGGCAAGGGTGGCACTTGGTCTGCTGTCACATCCACCACCCTTCCACCAGGAGCCATCTCTGGAAAACTTGGTGAAATGCACACAGCCTTGAATCATCCAGCACTCCTGCAAACAGAAACCCCACAACTGGCCTGAAGTCTGTCTTCAGCCTCACAGCTAGGGGCTGGAGCACTGCCCAGAGTTTCTATCCAGATGTACACTTCTTAAACCTTGAAAATATTCCCATTCAAGGTTGTTTTCTTGTGCTTAGGCCCTTTTCCAACTTGGGTGTGTAGTGCAAGGACCTCTAAAAGTCTATCTAAAAATGTATCATCTGCAAAAATTAGGAGATGCTATCAATGGAAACCTTCAAGAGACTGTATCTGCCCTGATTTACCCAGACAAATGTTATGATTATTTTAAGATTTTGCTGTTTTCCAGGCTTGGTGTGAAAATTCATGCAAACCTTGAGGCAACCAAAAGTGACTTTCTAAACCAGAAATCTCAAGTTTGGATTTGTATTGAGACACTTTGATAAAGTAGCCATGTTATAGATTTTTGATCACTGAACAACTTCGGCATTAACAACAATTCACCCTTTCCAGAAAAACTGTTGACTGATCTTGGCCAAGGGAAATTCACATCACAAATTTGTACTCACATCTAGTCACCAAACTTGATTCAAACATGGGCCAGTTTCTTATAACCATTTTAGTATAAACTATGATGGATGTTTGTATCCCAGGCACAAGAAACTCCACCAGAGAAGAAAGGCTAAAACAATAATGCGATTCTCTGGGTGGGTCTGCATGAAGGATAGTCTTTCTACTGATAAGGTCTGTTTTCTTAAGATTCTCCCAGAAAATTGCCCTAAGCCCCCAAATTCCAAGGAGCAAATATTAATCTAAAGTGTAATTAAAGTGGAAATCATTAATTTGGAGACTCATTATACCCCATCCATCTGTAGTTTTATAATGCAGGTTATAAATGCAGCATGATGCATTGTTGTGTCAAATAAGAAAACCCCTATATCTAAATCCATCCAAAATACCTGCTTTGTAGCAGAATTTTCTAGCTAATGCAGAGTTTGCTCATTTCCCTCTGTGTAACTAGCTATCAAATTACTTTTGCTCAAAGCAGTTAATGCTATTCTAATTGCAGTTATTGTGCACTCAGAATAATCAGACACTATGTATTTAACAATAATACAGGAAGGGACTGAACACAGAGTAAAAATTCATCTATATTCAGTGTTGTACCATACACAAGGGAAAAAACCAGCCATGCTAGCGGCCTTGCTCTGCATTGGCCAGGAAAACTAGAGCTTTCCAGTTGAATAGAGGGGACTTAGGGTTTCAGTGATCAGTTCTATGGAAAGCTTATGTAGGAGTTATTGTGACAAACAGCTAAAACAGGAAAGATCTCTGGGGTTTACATGTCTTTCAGTTTAGGGAGCATGTATCAACACTGTATATGTAACTGTATTATAAGCCTAAACATCCAGCCTCTTTGTAACCCCAGGCCTAAAGGAGAATGTGAACCAGAGAAGTCCTCACCTTGCCTCTATTGCCCTGCCTTGCTCCAGTCAGCAGGAGCTCTTCCCTTGCCGCTTCTGAGCAAAGCAGTGGGGAGAAGCAGCAGCTCTCCTTCCCATCGATCATGTAGAGAGCAGTCCCGTTCCACCCCACCAAGGGGGTAGGCAGATGGTGATTCAGCAAAATGGTCACGACCCCCCCTGGAAGTTGGAGGAAAGCAGGTGGAGCACGGCTGGGAAGGGGTCAGAGGAAGCGTTAGGAAACCAGTCTGTGTCTGTTCAGGCCCAGCACTTCTGGGATCAATTTCTTTAATAAATCCTATTTCATTTTATGTGTTGTAGATAGGGTTTTTCAGAGAAACGCATTATCAAAGCCACAGACTTCTACAGAGTCCAATTGCTTTTCTTCTGCATGTTTTTAATTCACTCTTAACTTCCTACCATAAAGTGCATTATATTTTGTGGCAGTGGGTATTTCAGTGAGCCCACTAGCAAATAAAAATATGTGTTTGCAACAGCTGGAAAGTGGAATCACCTGTAATGCAATCCTACAAACATGGGTAAGCAACAGCAGCTGACTGAAGACCCATAACTATACCTTAGCCACGTACAGGGAGAACACTGAAAGGTTGGTTAGCAAATTCTGCCTGTTGTGAGAAACACACCAAGCAGGAAACATTATCACTGGGGTTTTACAAAAAGAGATGTAGGAAGAACAGAACAAGCCTTGGCTAGGACTGTAGTTTCATGCCAGATATTCTCAGCATGAAAGGGAAGGGAAAACAGTCCCTTGTGTCTCTTTGCTGCTGAATACACAGACGTATGTCAAGGACAGACACATTGAGTAAACTAAGACTAAAGACAGATCCCTGTTGGCAACCTGAGCCTGCTGAAATGTAGAGCTCCATTACCCATGATGGAGTCTCTATGGAAAGACCTGGCAAAGCTACATCTCTATTCGCACTGTAACTTCCAGTCTAGCTTTGACAAGGAAGACTTAAGGTACATCAGACTCGCACCATTACACGGACTGAAAACCAGTGTCATGATGAAATTACTCCACAGAGTCTTTGGGGCAAAGCATTCCTGCTAGCAATGCCAAAAAGTGAACCCAGACATACCATGTTAGATTAACCCTCCTGACAACTGCTGCTGTACCTTTTGGCAACTACGCAGGTACCTCTGGCTGGTCACAAATACCTCTGGCATCAGCCCAGCCTGCTGGGTAAACCGAACCATTCATTAGAGCAACTCCCAGCCACCAGGGCTGTAACTAATGACATTGCTGTTACAGGAGGAGCTGACAACAGAGAGGCAATTCAGGACTATGATATCAAAACATCCTGAGAAACCGGAAAATATTAAGGAAATCACCAGAGCAGGGGTTATGAAAGAAATCCTAGGGTATAGAAAGAGGCAGCCCTCTTTCCAGAGACTGCATAATAGACAGAAGACTGAGAGCCACGGGGCAGTGGTACAGTCAGGAGAGGTGCAGCACCTCATCCTAAGGGAAACATAAGAGAAACATTAAGCAGGCACTGACCTGAAGTCAGCATGCATGGGAAACTACCGCATGGGATTTCAGACAGAGACCCAGGAGCTACGCACGTGTCCACAATACATGTGGCTGAGAATCCAGCTTTAGCACGAGGTATCAACACCCCCTAGAAACATCCCTCCTGGCTCTGATATCACCAAGTCTTTCTGAGAATAGCATCGAGGCATTTCTCCATTGGGGGTCAAGGCTGCTGTGTGCCATGTCATAGGGGGCAGCAGTGTCTTTGCTTCTTTGCAAAAAGACCCAGAGGAAACATTGGAGGCAAATCCCAGGGCTGATCAGCTCCCATGAAGAAACTCATGCAAGAGTTAACCCTGTGCTTACAGCTGAATTTGGAAAAGTAACATTGCCTTGAGGTGACTGGCAGTCATCCCAGGAGACTTGGAATTATCTCATGAGAGTGGTACGTGTTTCACACCTGGAGATGGAGTCCCACATGAGATGATCCAAAAAAAGTTTGCAGTGTGCTGTTTGTGAAAATAAAACTTCGAGAATAAAGCCATATTTTCTAATTTTCAGATACTACAGCTTCAAAAAACTCAAACCTAAACCTAGTGAAGTGCTGACAGGCAGCTTTTCACTGCCAGTAACCTGAACAATACAGTCACATTGAATTGCTGCTCTTACCCCTGCAAGGAAGGTCTTTGGGGGTATGAGGGCAAGAGGGAGTCTCAGGAACCTGATGCAGTATTCTGTAGGGGGTCATAACCTCACACCCTTTGTTCAGCCAACTGTCCACCTTGCCTTGCAGCAGCATTCATGGAATTCAGTGTCAAAAGCAAATCTGAGAGCAATGAATCTTTCCTTAGATGCCTGTCACAGTAACATCAGCAGTAGAGACAGCCCTGAGATGGATGTCAAAGCCATAGAAGACAGAAATATGTTGATTATCAGAAAACGTGGACCATCACATGCCAACATGAGGCATCTTCCCAAGGACTAGATAGTTGCTTGGCATTGACTGAAGGGACAGGGAAACACTATCGCTTCACATGAAGAGCCCAGAGAAGGAGCAGTGCCGGGCACACAAGGAATGGAAACAGTGAGAACCAATAGCTTGCCTGTTGCAAAGAAGCAAAAAACTTGGGATTACAGTGCAAATGTGTTTTCACCTTGCTGACAAATAGCTACATAAAACCGGAGCAAAAGGCAATGTCCAAGTTGTACTGGAATACTTGTTACATGAGGCAGATACAGATTCAGTACAGTGAGACAAAAGGCAACTGCAAATAGCAGGCATCTAGCACAGGAGGACAAATAAAACTAAGGCCAGGGGACATGGGATGAACCTCAGCCTACAACACTGGATTCAGAAGAACTAGGTTTATGTCACAGCATTTCAGACTGGCAAGTCATGACTCAAGAGAATCAAGCTGGCAACATGAGCGGAACAAGTGCCCTGTCAGCAGCTCTGATGTGAAGCTGCTTCAGCTGCCTGAGCACCCACCGGCTGCAGTGGCACAGGAGATAGACCACATTGTTCTTTACCCCAACAGCTAACAGCTAGGGAAAACCCCAACAAAACACAGCTGGGAGAAAGCAAGCTCCAGAAGCTGTAGAAGGTAACCACAGACATTCTCTGCCAGGCCTAGTTTTGGTACTGTACATAGCAACCTGCATGGAGGTGGAACAAAATGGCAGGAGTTACCACCTACCTGGAGGAGCTCATGCGGGGTGCCTGGAAGCCAGTCTGTCTGCACTGGGTCAGAGCTCACACTGCACCCACAGCATCTCACATATAAAAGGTTTCAAGCCTGTTTAAAATTTCTGAGCTTGGAGCATTCATCCAGAATGGAAAATGAGGTGCAATAGCTGATTTCACACTTACTTTCTGCTAGACCCCAGGGGGAGAAGATGGGGCACGGGGGCTGCAATGAAGCCGCAGCAAATTGCTTGCACAGGTCCAGGACAGCTAAGCACCATGCATTGCTCAAGCGAGGCTGTGAAGTTACAGTCCTGCGTACAGTGTTAAGGAGGGCTGTGATATGAGGAGCTGGTTTTTTTGAAGAGGACATTAAAGAAATTTCTTGAACGCTTACTCATTAAATTTTACTGCTGTTTTAACAAGAATGCTATGTCAGGCACTGCGAGCTTTTGTCAGGAAATGTGAAATTGTGCCAGACATTCCTGGTCTGAGTCTTGTATCAAGCCTACATATCAGTTCCCTTAATTTGTGAGAAGATCCTGGACTTAACTTTTAAACCTGTGTTGCCAGTTAATGATCATTTATATAAATGATCTTTATCTGTTTCAAACCTTACCATGTCTCTGCAGAGAAGAATCCCCCAAAACACAATCTGTAATTCCTTCTACCCTACACTTTCCAGTCTAACTTAATTTTCTATCCTACTAGCTTTGCTTCTGCTGGGTTTTTTGGTTCTTCTCTTTTCTTTATCCCTTCCACAGTCAGTGTACTTGGTTTGTCCCTTTCATGGCCCTGGTCTGAGTGCCTGCAAGCAAGGATAGAGATATTTTCCCCTATGTGTCAAGCTTTGAACTACTGCTATTGCTGAACTCCTGCCATTACAGTACACACCTTTCCACTGTAAAGGCAGTACTATGACCGACAGCTGGGGCTTGAGGTTACTGGAGAGGGAGAAGACATGTTCAGCCACATAGATATGCTGCTGGAATGGAGAAGATAGCTGTGAAAGCCCTTGGGAAATCCCAGTGTTTTATTGAAATTAGGACAGATCCCAGTTTCAGCAAATCATCTGGGACTCCAAGAATGCCTTCCATGGCTAAGAGAGTCCCAGTAACACAGCACATCTGGTAACCCTATGGAGAGAGTTAAAAAGAAATAAAACTTCCCAGGGAAAAGGTCAGAACTTTGATTAATATCTCCTAGAAAAGCAAAGTGCTCAATGCTGATCTCACAACAGTTTTGCATTACTGCAGCTCCATTAATTTTACTGGAGTCGCCACAGACTTTCACCACTGCTGGAGCACCACTTTCCGATGGTCCAGTAAAAAGGCCCAAGTCTTCACCCCAAACCTAATCACTCCCAAAATTACTACAGAAAGCTAATTCCTCCAGCTAAAATAATTCACGTTATCAGCTGAAGGTCCATGAATCCAGCCTCTCACCATGAAATGCAATTTCTCTTGCATGGGCTACAGTTATGCTAGAGCTGACTAAAAAGGGTATCTAAGAACGACAAACCTCTGACCTTCTAACCATGCACGGGTGCTGCACAGGTAGGCTGCAGGGTCAGGCTTGGGCTCAAGGTTTTCTGTGTGCCCCTTCCCCACCCGCCCTCCCCCGACACTGTTGCAGAATAGTGCCCATACCCAAGATAAAAGTACCTATTGGGCTGTGCTGTACTATAAGGGAGGGAATAAACTGCCAAGATGAGGGTTCCCAGGGATGAACACCTTGCAAGCAGTTTTCACATTTGTTTTCTTTGCTCAGCTCCATGTGCAGCAGCACAAAAACAAACAGCATGTTGCTTCAAGTGCAGCTGGTAAGTCTTCTGATAACTTACGCTTAAACATTTTGCAATGAAAGTAGGCAAAGGCCCCAGATCCCAGATGCAAAGCCAAACTGGACAAGAAGCGATTCCACAGCTGTGGGTTCAGGTCAGGACCTCAGCACCATCAAACTCTGACAAACATGCTGCTCCAGGGCTCTGTGTCAGACCCTGGGTGGAAGAGATCATTGTTGTGAGTCCTGCAGTCGGGTCAGGCTGGGCTTCTCACAAGGAAGCTTGATGGTGGGAGTAAAACTGCAATTCAGAAGGAAAACCAAAATATTCTACAATTCACAAACTGTTTTGTTTACTGAACTTAACATTTCCTGCATTCTGTACATACGTTGAGCAGAGTGATTGCAGCAGCATATGTATCCAAAGAGGAGGAAACAGGCTGCCAACGACCTTCTCAGGGTATCAGCAAAATAAACAAACATAACATGCACATCAGGTGGTCTGAGTGCCAGCGCTGGGATAAACTGAATCTGCAGAGAAAGTGCCATCGGAATTTCCCTTTAAACCACACCAAGCTGCAAAGCCGCTTCGGTGCAGGGAACAGTCAAAATCAAATCAGTGTGTGAATGTTTTAAAAGGGGTAGATTAATTCATGTGAGCCAGGCAGCTCAGCTGGAACTGCTTCTCGGCTGCTGGCTTTGGGCTGCCTGCCTCCTCTGAGCTTGCTTTTCCTTCCCCTGAAAGAGACTTTCCCTGGAGAGAAGGCAAAAGTGTCCCCAGCGGGCACGCTAGTGGTGCAGGAGCTGGGCAATGACCTGCCAGCCTTCACTCTGTAACTAACGGAGGTGGATGCGGAGAGTCCTTAGCGAGCAGAGAAGAGAGACCTGCCCAGAAAGGGTGGGTTTGGCTCAGAGAGTGTTCATAAAGTTCTCCCCAGTCTGACCACTCACAGGCAGCAAGGGGGGAGCTCTTCAATCATTTTTCAAGGAACTGAACCTGGATCTGAGTAAGGGACTCCAGAGGAGTAAGACTTGTACATACATGTGTACGTATATATGTAATGTGTACATATAGCTAGCAGCTTGAAGTGATTGACTTCTGGGAAAGATGAAAAATGTTACTGAACCCTTGTGGAAAAGCCTGAAAGAATTTAATAGAAAATTACAGCCTTCCTCAAGAATTTAATATAGAATTATATAAGACATTTAAAAACAACAACAGAAAGGATATTACTCTCTATTAAACTCTATAGGTTTCAGAGCAGTTTAAATAGGGCCTTTTAATGTTTCTGCAAAGATTCCTATAACATCCTGTAGGGCTTTTCCACACAGACCCTAGCAGCCATCAGGGAAAACCTGGTGCCAGTGAGCTCCTAAGCAAACAAGTCAAGTAATTCTGATAATCTACATTAGAGCGAGCTCTGCAGCAGCTCTGTGAGCCTCTCTGAGTTTTAAAAGGGTTCAGGGAAACACGGGCTTTGGAAGACACTTTCTGTTCTGGTGGCTCAGTAGCATGTGGGCATCACCACATAAAACCACCTTTCCACTTTGCATTCACTGGACCTTACAGGGATGTACCTCTGTACATCATGTACTGGCTTAAGCATTTTAAGTGTGTTGAATTAGATACTTCATGAAAACTATCCCTGTTCATAGCCCTATCTTGATACATTATGAGAACAGTGGACAAACTATTTTGGGTTACAGCACCTCTATAAAACATCACTACACAGTAAACTACACAAAGAGGAAAATATATTATTAATTTACGTCTTTTTGCCCATGGAAGAGCCATTTTTTGTTTTTTTTCCATTGCCCTCAGTTTAATAGTGTTCAAAATTTCTAAAACTTATTGCACATTTTCCCCTCAGCAAAGTCATCCTAAATATCCTAAACTCTACCTCTTGTCATTCACAGGAACTTTGAAAATTAATTTGCTTAATGTTTAGTGTTGCAGTTTGGTGATCCCATCATAGCCCAGATAAATTTTCATACTATTGTTTGAAACCTGCTAGAATCTCGTCACTGAATTGATGACATGACTGTGACTTTCATACCCTAAGATGCTGACATGCTTTCGTTTCATTGCATGTCTTCTGTTCATGTCTTACACTATCAGAATATAAAAAAGCCCTAACACTGTACTTCATTGTAAAGTTTTTTATAATGTATTGATAGACTTTTCTTCCCTATCTAATAACATCCACCAAAACACTATTTGTTTTCCTTTGGACTGTATGAATTTGGCTTTCTTAGTAATGTTATTTTCAAAGGATAGTTTGAAATTGAGTTATTCTTGAAAGTAAAAATCATTTGCTATGAAAGCTCACCAGGCTACCAGCAGCAAGCATTACTGCACAGGCCCTAAATATTTTGAATAATTCATCCTACCCTACATATACCTCACACGAAAGGTGTCTAAGCAGAGTGGGAGAACTCAAACTCTGTACCCAAACTGTCCTTACACACCAACTGCAGCCAGCAACAAATCTCCTCTTAATATCTACAGAAGAGGCTTAAAATACTTCAAGAACTTACATTGTCATAAAAGATCATTCCTGTGAAGCTATTTATTTGTGTAAACATGCCTGCAAGATGAGGTTCCAAGAGCTGGAGGAGAGAGGAGATACTGAAGGACCCATTAGACAGACTCGTCTCTGAAGCCACGTTTTCCAGATTTGTTTGCGGAAGAGCTCTCAGCGTGACTTGCTGGCTCATGCTGTAAAACCAGTTGAAACTCTAGTTGTGTCTGAATCTAATTTTTCTCTGATTGTCATTCTTTAAAGTCCTACCAAATTCAAATGCTCATTGGAAGCACAACTGCAAAGAAGGGAAAATCCCTCTGCCTGATGAGAGAACCAGAAGCGAGAATCCTTCCAGAGGCAGCCTTATCAGCAAATCCATGGAGACTTATCAGAAGATACACATCCAGAGGTTTTCAAGCTGCCTTTTTGTACTTCTCCTTAGGCCTTAAGTTTGATATCATTATGGGACATTTCCAAGGCAGCAGCAGCAGCCGTCACTGCCTAATCTTTTCACGAGATGTAAATCAGTTTCAGTAATTATCATAATAGATGGTTTGTTCACGTTTTCTTGCTGGGAAAAAATACCATGTCTTATAAATTCCTCAGTGCTGTAACATCAAAGCATCAGGGTCGGCATGCAGATCCAGAGGGGAGGAGAGACTAATTTGATGAGGATATATATGTGATAGATAAAGATTCCATTGAAGAGACCATCCTGAATGGCATATGCCAGACTGAGCACTGAAATCCTACAGCTAGCCTTTAAAAGCATGTAGATCAGAGGTATTTGCCCTTGAAGAACTGGAGCGTTACCTTACAGCCAAACGCAGTTAAGAAGAGCCAAAACATTTCTAGGGAATTAGAGGCAAGTCAGGGGGGATCCTACACCTTTGTCAGCACACAGAGGGAAAGAAAGCTGTCTGAAACTGAGTTTCTGAGGGTCAGAATGGCTCTTTCGGAACTGATGGGGGCACAGGGATGCTGTATCTATCTCCCTTGGCTGCCACCCTGCAGCCAGGATCAACAGCAGTCAGGCCAAATGCTCCAGTTCTCTTCATCACCAGGGTTCCTCCTGGTGTTTTTCTGCAGGTGGATGTAAATCCCTAGAGCCAAACTAGGGCATTAGCCTGTTTCCTGTGAATGCAGAAGTGGTGCTCCATGAATCTGGCATCCCAGCCCTCAGCCCTTCTGCACCTCTCTGCAGAAATGGCTGACAGGTATAACACCCATACAGCTTTCTACCATTATTAACACCCATACAGCTTTCCATCATTATTAACACCCATACAGCTTTCCACCATTATTTTTTCCTCTCTTCACATTTTACTCCCTTTGACTGAAACTGAGAGAATCCAGAAGAGCCACAGGGATCAGGGCACAGATTCTGCCTTCAGACAGGCAGAGCAGCTTTCCAAAAGAAATGAACAAGCATAATTTTTTTTT
>VWZY01009932.1:106576-139185 GCA_013399075.1 Chloroceryle aenea | reverse complement strand
CCAGAGGTTTTCAAGCTGCCTTTTTGTACTTCTCCTTAGGCCTTAAGTTTGATATCATTATGGGACATTTCCAAGGCAGCAGCAGCAGCCGTCACTGCCTAATCTTTTCACGAGATGTAAATCAGTTTCAGTAATTATCATAATAGATGGTTTGTTCACGTTTTCTTGCTGGGAAAAAATACCATGTCTTATAAATTCCTCAGTGCTGTAACATCAAAGCATCAGGGTCGGCATGCAGATCCAGAGGGGAGGAGAGACTAATTTGATGAGGATATATATGTGATAGATAAAGATTCCATTGAAGAGACCATCCTGAATGGCATATGCCAGACTGAGCACTGAAATCCTACAGCTAGCCTTTAAAAGCATGTAGATCAGAGGTATTTGCCCTTGAAGAACTGGAGCGTTACCTTACAGCCAAACGCAGTTAAGAAGAGCCAAAACATTTCTAGGGAATTAGAGGCAAGTCAGGGGGGATCCTACACCTTTGTCAGCACACAGAGGGAAAGAAAGCTGTCTGAAACTGAGTTTCTGAGGGTCAGAATGGCTCTTTCGGAACTGATGGGGGCACAGGGATGCTGTATCTATCTCCCTTGGCTGCCACCCTGCAGCCAGGATCAACAGCAGTCAGGCCAAATGCTCCAGTTCTCTTCATCACCAGGGTTCCTCCTGGTGTTTTTCTGCAGGTGGATGTAAATCCCTAGAGCCAAACTAGGGCATTAGCCTGTTTCCTGTGAATGCAGAAGTGGTGCTCCATGAATCTGGCATCCCAGCCCTCAGCCCTTCTGCACCTCTCTGCAGAAATGGCTGACAGGTATAACACCCATACAGCTTTCTACCATTATTAACACCCATACAGCTTTCCATCATTATTAACACCCATACAGCTTTCCACCATTATTTTTTCCTCTCTTCACATTTTACTCCCTTTGACTGAAACTGAGAGAATCCAGAAGAGCCACAGGGATCAGGGCACAGATTCTGCCTTCAGACAGGCAGAGCAGCTTTCCAAAAGAAATGAACAAGCATAATTTTTTTTTTCCTCAGGAAAACCAGTTCTGTGTGTTATACCCCAATGAGCAATAGGTTAACAGCACAGAAAATGGTAGGAGGAGAGGAAATGAAATTTAACGCAAGAGAGGAAAACAAGTAAACATAACTACTTTTTTTTTGTCGAGGGATCCCATGTGCAAGTGATTAACTTTTGCTATCGATGGAGGATAAACAGGGAGCCAAGATCCTCTGTAACCATTACAAGAACTGAACACAGCAGCAAATATGGAAAATTTCACCAGTTTGGCAGAGGCCGTAAAATATTTTTAGCTCAAACACCTTATGTTTGTGGTCCTAACACTGACCCCAGCCTAGCAATCTGTAATCTCGGGAAACATTGCATTAGCTGTCACAGAATCTCACTTGTGACCAACTCTCACAAAGCTGTACCTCTCAAGGAAAAATTACAGTCTCTGAACTGGGCAGGTGCCACAGTGCGATGACAAACACTAGGTTGGCTGCAAAGATAGAGTGTTCCTATTCTCAGCATCTTCAGGGCCGAGGGAGATGGGCTGTTGTTGTTGAGCAGCTGAAGAATGCATGCTGCTCAAAGCTCAAGAATGTGGAAATAGCAGAGCTTTTTTATAAGGCCATTAAAAATGACATCTTAACAACATCTGCAATTAAAAATGCTCAGAGCTGGAAGACAACTTCAAACATGTGTATCATAGAATTCATTCCGTTCTTCTGACTTAAAAATTTGACAGGATAAGCCTAGAAAAATGAGAGAAGTGCCTCTTTCCTGTCTGTTGTTTAAGCAGCTTCCTCAATCCCAAACTGCAGTGACAAATGATGGCATGCTGACCCTTGGGTGTCCTCCAGCCCCATGCAGCAGTCCACTGCTACAGATGTTATTGCAAGAGAAGGGTGTCACTTGTTCTATGTCACACTGCTGTATGTCATAAATACATTTCATATTCGGCGTATCCAAATGTAGATAAAGCCAAAGAATAAGGAGCTAAAGAACCGACATCATTTACCTGGGCCTGAGCAAAGCCTCTGACACTGTCCCGCATGACATCCTGGTCTCTGAGCTGATAAAATANGGGAGACCTTATTGTGGCCTTCCACTATCTTAAGGGAACCTACAAGACAGCTGAGGAGGGGCTTTTTAGGATGTCAGGTAGTGGTAGGACTAGAGAGAATGGATTAAAACTAGAGATGGGTCGATTCAGATTGGATGTTAGGAAGAAGTTCTTCTCCATGAGGGTGGTGAGACAATGGAATAGGTTGCCCAGGGAGGTGGTGGAAGCCCCATCCCTGGAAGTTTTTAAGGTCAGGCTGGATGGGGCTCTGAGAAATCTGACCTAGTGGGAGATGTTTCTGCCCATGGCAGGGAAGTTGGAACTAGATGATTTTTAAGGTACCTTCCAACCCTGACAATTCTATGATTCTATAACACCCAAAGATGTTAAAGGGACTGGATAATTCAAGGATTCGGTAGCATTATTTGTATGTTGTTGGTTCAGGCCCACCCATCGAAAAGCAGTGGGATTTCTGGGAAATGAGATCTTGGCTCTTCTGGTCTGGGTCTGAGCAGAGAAGAGAGGCTGCCATTGTTACTAGCACTATCAAGACATACCTGTTAGTGATCTGGGCAAACACAGTCTCAGTGGGCCATAAGGACACAAAAGCTCAGCTCAAACCTTCCACCTGATGTCAGGGGACCTCCCACTAGCACAGGTTGTGATTTATGTGCCCTATAGCTGAACAGGCATCTTTCTACTCCAAGGCTGGCAGGATGCCACCCTTGTCAGGACTCAAATTCATGCTAAAACAAAACAAAACCCAACACAAAAATAATGGCAAAGAGTAAAGGAAAAGGGAGTCCTCGGTGGGTTTCCTGGGATCTACCTGGCAAGTTGGATAAAATGGCAGCTGTAAAAGGAACATTCAAATTAAATGTTGGGATAGGGTTAATACAAGTTTGTTAATTATCTAGTAAGAACCTGCTCAGATGTACTTTGTCTCTGCATGTGCACGCACACAAACACTTGTTTCAGTGCCTTGCTTGAATAATAAGGCACAACAGGGCAATCATTGTTGTACCATAATTGCACTCCTCGGGTGTACGCCAGCCACGAGCCCAAAGGAGGAGTGCTATCAGCAGCCTGAGAACTATGATTATGGCCCAACAAGGTATGCCCTGTTGTGACTTATTACAATTAGAAAAGCTATCTACAACGTTACAAACATCAAGGTGAGGGCAAGGAGAAATGCTTCTTAAAAGCCTGTGTTCTGGTAGTGCATATTTAAAATATCATACCTGCTGCTAGGACTCCTCATTAGCCAATCATATTGCTCAAGTATCTTTTGAATGACATACTTCATGCCCCATCTCAACTCTGTGCTGAAAGATTAGAGGAATTAGCAACATCTTTCAACCCTCTTTGAGGTCTCAAGAGACCTGCAAAGCGACTGAAAGTACATGCCCCTTGACAACACCAAAAAGCGTTATCGAGTATGTGGGGACAATTAACTGCTTTCCTCCCAAACAGATACATTTTTTTAGCAAACAGCTTGCAAGTATACTAAAGAGACGCTGACTGAAAGAAAGAAATGTGGAGTTCTTGTGCTTTTATGGGTGCAACATCTATTCATACTTCAGCTTTCAAATAAGGGCCAAGTGGGAGTGAGAGCACCTACCTATTTTACAGAGCAGTTGTGTAGATTGATTAGCACCTACAGTGGTTTCTGAGATGTTCAACTGGTAGGCGTTACAGGCACACAAAAGAAAGTATTGGGGAAACTACATAAGGAGGTACAATAAACTGTAAAGTATCCAGGTGGAAGAAATCGCTCACCCTAACGTGACAGAAATCATTAAAACAAAGACAGCACCTTTCCCACATGGACTCTTTGTGTTTGTTTACTAATGCTCAAGTTAACTGAGGACTGTGGCAAGGCCGCAGGACTAAAACCAGAGACGTGAGGTTCTCCAGCCAGTGCAGGAGCAGAATGTGTCCTGCATGTTCAGAAGGCTTTTTTGCCTTGAAATGAGAAAGAGATCTTCAAACAAATGAAGGGATTGTGCGCAGGTTTTGATGAAATCTGAGCTCCCTCCAAACCGCATCGGAGTAATAGCTGCCCTCAAAACAGTCCTTGTAAGAAAACAGAGCTAACAGAGACATTGCAGCTTCAACCAGTTTGGGGGAAAATAATAAAAAAGGAGGGGATTGCATACAATATTAAATTCAGAGAGCTTTACAGCCAACATCTGGACATTGGGACAGCTGGAGCAGTGTTGTGTAATGCCTGTGAAGTGCAGAATAAAAAAAAAACCTAAGAAATTACCCTATGATACCTAATCATCAGCCAGTCAAAACACATTGGAGCTAATGTATATTAATCACTGGAAACCTTAGATAAATTCAGTAAACATTGCCTATTACAATATGATAAAAAAAAAAAAAAAGGGCTTTGAAACAGCACTATGCTCAGGAGTCTGATCCAGAGCTCACTGAAATATGCTGGAATGTTTCCATTCACCTCGGTGAGTTTTGCGTATTGAGCTTTATCAAGCCCAGGCAGCAGTTCAACAATAACTTTACAGCATTATCCCAATTGTTTATTTGTGTACATGGCCAAGCAGAAAAAGAACACTTAGTAATACTTTTAAATTGCCATCACCAAAACCACTGATAATAGAAAAATTCAACTATTTATGACATTGTAACACTGGTTTTAATAGTGATGGTGGTGGAGAAACTATGCCTAATGTAATCAAGAAACTATGTGCAATATAATCAACAAACTAACAAACCCCAAGGCTCTCCCAAGGATTTTAATACACAGAATGTTTAAAATATTAAACAAACAATAATAGTGAAAATCAGGATATGATTAAACAGTTTTAACAAACAGCCATGGAAGTTCCTCTCTAAAATGTGTTCAAAATGTTTTGTAGTCATCTCACAAGCTGCAGAAAGCACAACATATATTTTATTTTTATCCTAGTGGGTCCCATTAAAGCTGTGTTTGACCACTGTTGCCTGACTTTGTGCTCATTGAGTTACACTGAGTAGATCTGAAATGAATCAAGATGTTTAACATCTGCCTCCTGTTATTAGGATATTCTCTTCCTATTTATAAACAAATGCTTTGTTGGGGTTAGCCTGCAGATTCCATTACTCTGCGGACTCATGTTTCCTTAGCAATTTGAACTTCAGGTCACAAGCAAAAGGTTATTATAAGTCTTCTGAAATCTATCAATGAACACGGGAAAAAATAATTAACAAACAGTACGGTCCATTTGCTTGGTCTTTCACAGCTAGTTTCTGCCCATATGCTACAAGACACCATGTTAACACAGAAACAGATTTTTGATGAAAATCAGATCGTGACAATTATTTTTCTACATTTTAGAACGAATTTTATGTTTGTGTGCGCGGTCACTGCATCTTGTCAAGATTCTCATGCTGTTAAGGCTCATATGTCTCTCTAGCTACTAATGTATGAGCTTGAAAATCCCAACACTTCCTTAAACACAGAAAATACACAGTATCTCCTTGTTCTCCTAGTTCCTATTCACTTTCCATGGTAGCTTATGTTAACTTCTCCTTCAATCTACTTCCCATCTGTGTGTTCATTCAGATCTCTCCTTTCTTCCTTACATTGCTCTACTCTGCTGTTGTTTTTTTTTTTTCCAGTTAATGTACAGAACTCAAATCCTCTTCTCCACCTTTACTGACAGCCTGGTTTGTGTCTCTGTTACCTTCCACTTGCCCTTACCTGACACTTTTTTCTCTGGCCTTCCTTGAAGGCATGTCTTTTTTTTTCCCAGCTACCCTGCATTCTGCAGAAAAATAATCTTCCTTAGCACACCCCCAACAAAAACAAACAAACAAACAAACCACCTCCCTCCTTTGAAGCCTTCTTCCAGAACAGACTTTTATTCCTTCCATCTCTATTCTGTGTACTGTCTCCACCTTGACCTGCTTTAGTCAATACTTAACAGTACCTGAATGTCAATGATTAATATAGTTTAGAGCTCACATTTATAGGTTTTCTGCTTGTGGCCAGAGCATTTCATGACCAAAACCCTTAAAATACATGATTTCACAGCGTAATACTGCACAAACATACAGGTAAGAAATCACATGGACACATTCACCTCCTACTTCATTGCAAAGAATCAGGATCTTAGAAAATAGGGATTTCGAAAAGAAGAATTTTTTTTTTTCGAGTTATTCTTTTTTATTAGATTTTTATTAGGTTACAGAATTATTTTTTATTAGATCAGCTGTTCCTGTCAGAACGAACAAGAAATACGTACATCATCCCTGACATTTTCTAACCTGTTCCTAAAAATATGTAATTCCACCATCCCCATCCCAGAGACCAGCACTAGCACCTCCTCTCAAGTCATAACCAAACTGTCCTTGCCTCAGACTCAGCCCCTCACTTCTTGCTCTATCCAGAGAGGACACAGAGAGCTGTTTATTCCCATCCCCTTCTGGAGCAGCTTTTAACATACTCAAAGGCTGTGATCATCCTTCTCTCTAAATCTTCTCCTCTTTAGACTAAACAAACCCAAATCTTTCAGTGTTTCCTCAGGAGGTCATGCTTTCCAGGCCTATGAATATTCATTATTTTTCTTCTCTGGGCTAGCACTAATTGGTCCCCTTCCTTCTTAGAACTGAAACCAAAGCAAACTTATCAAGGAATAGAAATAATTTCAGAGTTGATTTACTTTTTTACAGTAAATGAAAGGTACTTCCTCAAACAACCTGCATCCTCCACTTCATTACTTAAGTATTACTTGATATAAAGCTGGAGTGAGCACCCTAATACCAAAGGTAACATTACTAAATATGATCATGCAGGTGCAGTAACAAAGCGATAATTCAGTCAATATATCATTATATTTCCTTCTTCCCTCCCCCCCCCTAGTTTTTACACTTTAAAAAATATTTATTCATTACCTGAAGTTATCCACCATTAAAATTCCATATGTGAAGAATTTTGGGCTTACAAACTGAATGGGAGTGGTTCTATGTGCATCATTTATGAAGCTAAATTGAATTTAATTCACTGAATTTATGCTTAAACTATCCTGGTACATCCCTGGATTTTTACTTCAAAGAATAATAGCAGAGCTTATTTCTTTAGCCAATGTCAGAAAAGTTACTGTAAACCTCTAATATATAAAATCACTATATTCTGATGATCATTTAATCAAATCAAGCAGCAGAAAACTTACAAATCTGGCATTGATTACCTCATGTCCTAAGCAGGAAAAATACAGAATACATTCCACCTAATAGATGGCTATAAACACAATTAATTTATTTTCAGAATGTCCCACACAAACATTCCTTTCCAAAGATGACATTTTAATGATATTTGACGTGCAGGGTTTTGCACATGTTGAAAATATGTCATGTCCCTTTAAGTATCTTGATGTATGCACATACATGCATACAATCCTCATGACATGCATTCTCTCACTGAATTAATTTACATACCTCAGAGGGCCATGTCCATACCTGCTTTCACAGGCAGGGAGTTTGGTTAATACGTTAATTCCCTAAGTTTATCTAATCATTCAGAGTTTGAGACACTTTGACTTAATCACTCCCAGTGTCTTCAGCACAATTTATGTGCTAAATGATTCCGTGCCTGTAACCTGTGCTCCCCCTGGTAATGCCCCTCAAAATGATTGTGGCCCTTCTCATCACACAACAAGCAGCACGTTGCCATCATGGTTCCCTCAAGGCTACTGTCCCTGTAGTGCTGGCCTGGCCCAAGTTCACACCCAGTTCTGAATGCAGTCTTTGGGCCACCCTATTTCTCCATGTCATTTAATACTACTCATCTATCCACCAAAACCTCAAAGGGATATGGCTCTCTCTTTAATCAGAAGGCTCACAAACAAGGACTGAAAACAAAGTCATCTCTTGGACACACACACAGAGCATCTGATCTGCCTTTGGCCGAGACTAAACTTCCACCTGCCCTTTGTCTGTACTGAAGATGTGAGCCAAGGGACTTCTCCCCTGCCTGGCATGCTTGGTGCCCCATCACCCATGGGTGTTTATTTTAAAACACAAAGCAGTGTTTTAAAACACAAAGCGGTGTCTGCCTGGTGGAAAGAAGTACAACAGCAGTAGAAGTGCCAAGCTGCTCTACATACCAAGGCAGAGTGATGGGAAAATAAGCTGCCACACGTCATTTAACCTACACCTATTTTACCTCTACCTGTTCCAGCTTCTGAATTATGATTCCCTTGGCAATAGGGAGCGATGCCACGATGCAAACACAGAAATACAAAGGCACAAAACGAGGACTACTCTCCCTCTTAGCAACATCTCACTGTGACACCATGTGGCCTGGTGAGGCTGCCCTTCTGTCAGAGACTGAGTCAAACTCTGGCCCAGCTGAGTGTGGGTTTGGTTGACAGAAATCACACTCAAAACTCACAAGCTGCTTGAGTTTTTTTGCAAGGCAGTGACCTCAGCTGTCTGATACCCCAGGAGACCATGTATCATCATCAGATTGCTGTGCTGGCACAAGAGGTTAAAACCGCCCAACGGCCCCCAACTGCTCTGAACTTGGCGGGAACAAACCAAACAGGGCTCAGAGGCATGGAGGTCAATAACCGAGTTCTCCTGCCTGCTGGCTGAGTGGGTGGGTTTTGGCACTCCCAGCCTGTTCCTAAAAGCTGTATCTCCTCCTGAAGGGTGGGAAGGATCCCTGCCCCGGGAAATAATTTACAGACTGAAGATGGTGCGTGGGGGTATTTCCTGCCTTGGAGAGATAGCAAAGGGAAGCTGCTCCAGACCAGTGGCTAGAGGGGTGTGCTGGTGCTTGTGCCAGATGGAGCCAACCACGGGGTAGTTTAACTCCATGGCAAGATTTCTACCACTGAGCCCACTTCTCAATGCCACAGAAACAGGAAGGAGAGAGAGCTTCAGTTTACTAGGAAACGGTCTTGCTCAGCCAGTGGCAGAAACTGTTTCTTAGTTGTCAGTTTACTTGCTCAGGAACTTGATTATCCCCTAATCAAACACCATCTGATTCTCTTACTACTTAGATAATGAATGAGAATGTTATTCTTCTAGTAAAAGTTTGAAATGTTAAGAGTCGTGAATAATCTTTTTACAAAAACGTCAAGCTTGTTTGTAATACAGAAACATTAAAAGCAAGCAGGGAAGTAGAGTAGAACCAGTCAAAAGCCACTGATACCTGAGTGTGCCATGTAAAATCTCCATAAGAATATCAAAATAAATCAAAAGTCATATATGAATCACATACAGGTTTCACAATTGCAGATGCATAACTGATGTACTGTAAAAATATTCAGCACTGTCCATTTCTAGCCCCAAACGGGCCTAATACACACAACCCAGATTTGACAGAGAGGAGATGGGTGTGAAAGGGATATCAACTATCAAGTTACAAAGAAGGAGAGGCCCTATGCCAACAAAGTGTCCAGGAAAACCCACAAGAGCATTTGCACAGCTCCTGCTGTAGAGCGAATAGAGAAGTACCTGGGAGCACCTGAAAACGTGGAGGGTGGTTGAATACTGGGACATGTTTACCAGGGAAATTGTGGAGTCTTAGCTCTTCAAATATTCAAAACCAAAACCAGGCACAGTCCTGAGCCACCTGCTATTGATGTACCTGCTTTGAGCAAAGGGCTTGAACTAGGCAACCTCCAGGGGTCCTTTCTGACCTCTGTGATTCTATCCAAGAGCCATCAAAGACGACTGGACTTGTACTCAACACCTGCTTTTAAGGACTATAGTGGAGGTAGGTGGAAACACAAGCTGTGCAAAGGAAGGGAAGGACCTCTCCTGTTAATGCTGTGAGGTGCTACAAAGGATAAGAAGGTGAAGAAAGCTGTCCCCAGTGTAACCACTGGCCCTGTAGAGGTGGCAAATAAAGGTGTGGGTAGGACAGTCTTCACAAGGCTGTCCCTGGTGCACAGAAGTTATTGTAGTGAAGCTGCAAATGGCTGTCCTGGGGACTAGTGCAGCTTAGTGCTGGCTGTCAGGTAGAAATCCTTTCTGGCAAGCAGAAAGGAGCAGTTTTCCTGCAAGGAATGAGCAGCCGAGAGAAATTTTGTAGCTCTGGGAGAAACTCAAGCATTGCCAAGCTGCTCCCTCCCATCAGCCCAGTCCTGCCTCCTCCCCCCATTTTCCTATACTTCAGCCACCTGGAGCTGCAGCCCTTCCCTTGGGGTCTTCCCCAGCCTTGGAAACGCCTGCTGTTTGGCTTGGCAAGGGCGGTTTTACTATCAGACTCATTATCAAGGAGGGTGTTCACTCCTTGACTCATGAAAGTCGCAAGACAAAAGTACGCACTCCGGGATGGAGTTCACTCGTGACACCGGCACACATCACTCAGCACTGTTCCCTCCCATCACCCCTATTTCTCCCTCCCCTGTGTCCCACTCCTTCCTACCTCAACACAGCCGTGCTGCACAGACAGCTGCCCGATACTACTCTGTAGTTGCTCGAATCCCACTAAATGCTTGTCAAAGTGCCCAGAGAGCTGAAAGTGAGATCTTTAAATTACATTTGTTGAAAGATTCCTGGTGCCTGTTCCTGCTTTTCGTTTTCAACGACTCTCTGAAATCACAGTTTGTTTTACAGTGATGTTTTGTTTTTCTTTTCCTGCATCCAACCTATAAGTCATGGATGATGCATATTAAACACATTAAATGGGTTTCAACGGGGCTGTGCACCATGTGTGCGTACGGCTGAAGTCTGGGACAACGCATTTTCGTGTTTACTTTCTGCACTGGGAAGCTGTATGGTGTGCAATGCTGGACAGACATTTGGCCCCGTTTTAAACCTAAGGAAGAGGTTGCATGGAGTGGAGCGGCAAAACTACTAAGGATGCCGCCAAGGAGGAGGAGGAAGAAACAGAGTCTGATTGACTCTGGGTTAAAACAGAGCCTGGAAATCAGGACAGCTTGGATTGATGCCCGACCACAGCTGACAACGGGCAAGTCTCTTCACTTCTGTGTTTCTGCTTCCCCATCTGTGAAATGAGGAGAATAAACAGATTTGGTACCCTTTCCTCAGGGAAGGGATATAGAGTTCAGGAAGTGGTTTTTGCTCCCCACACAGAAATTTTTCTTTCTATGCAAGGAGCTGTCCTGTATTTTTAGAACAGTTTTTAATTAGAAGAATAGCAGCTCTCTCCCTTTAAGAAAAAACTGACATTTCTGTTCTTATGCATTTATGACCATGCACCAGATTTTTTTTTCTTTAATCCTGTGCCTTTCACATTTTGCTATTAATATGTCATAAGAAAATCGGGGATTGTGTCCAAATTCCAATTCATGGGATTGGAATTAATATCTCCATTAAAATGAAAAAGAGGGAGTAATGGGGGGAAGTCTCGGAAGCCCTGGCGGGTGGTAATAGTTGGACTCAGCTCTCGGGTCCCGGTGACTCATTCTGGGAATGGATAGAGCCTCTGTCGTCTTCAGACATTTAACACCTCCCTAACAAGATTTAGCATCAGATGGGATGTGTGAACAAATAATATTAAGCAACTTGAGACTTCCTAGAACATCTGTCTCTAAGCCATGTTAGGGCCTGATCCTGTCAGAGGAGGGTGGGAGTTGGAGAAGCTACATGTCAGGCTTTTTGTTATTAATACCAGCAGTGGGGAGTTTTGGTTACAAGTCATCCTTCCCAGATCATGTTCCTGAAGATGTACAGAAGAAAACACGGTTCAGAAGACAGTATCCTGCCAAAAGGAGGAATATTTTAGGAAGATCTTTCTGACTATATCCAGATTATGTGTAAATTTAAGTTACTAAGAGAAAATGAGAACCATTTGTTTAAAGTTCAAATCCTGTCTGGCCTTTACTAGGCTAGGTTTCAAGCATCCTGTTTTGCCTCGTCTCTGCGTCTCAATCCATCACCTTGCTGCAACTTCCCCATGAGAGACCTCCATAGCCCTACCCAAGCAGCTGGATTTGGGAACAAAAACATCAGTGCTGGAGCTCTCTCCTGGCAACTTTTGTGTGTTGTCAAGTGTTTGAGCACAAGCAGAGTATGAGATACCCCTAAGCTGTGTGGTTTCAAGTATCTCAGGCTGAGTAGGTGTCAGAAAATTGAGTTCAGACCAAACCCTTTTCTCAAACTTTTCTCACTTTTACCTTCAAGGGAGCCCCACAGACTAAATATGGGCTGTGGATTCCAAAAATCTGATGGTGCCTCAACTTGACCTTGTAATTTGACTGTCATGGCTCTACCACAGTGCAAATTTATAGCAGTCCCACTTCAACTGTCTTGAGACAGCAATCCCAAATTCAGAAGTATATGGGACAGGCAGAAAACAAGTTGACTATTCATTAAAAAAATTTTTAAAAATCCACTTTTTTAAACAGTTTTTCTCTTAGATATTGTAAGTGGTTCCCACATCTGAACTTCATAAAAGAAATTTATATGTAGATAATAAAATGGTTCTGAAGGTTAGCTCAGCTGTTGATGGGGAAAACTTGAGGGTCCTACAACAAAAAACTAATGAAAACAGAGTGGTTTTCTCACATTTCCAACATATTATAATTAATTCTGTGTTATTTATAAGGTCTCAATTTATTTTCCAAAGTTCTGAAAGCTCCACATTCCACTAATATATTCACAATGAAACTTGCCTGAACATATCTTTGGCTTTTTAATGGGGAGCTTTAAAAGGTTATCCAAACTATAGGCACTGAAGGGAAGTCCATGCTTCTAATAATCTCTTTTCCTGCTTTCTGGGGAAAGCCCTGCCTGGCCTATTTTTTTTTGGCCATCAGCCCAAAAGCACACTCTGTAGTCCCCATGGACCTCCTGCATGGACCTTCAGGGAGGAAGCAGACATACCACCCCCCACCTTAACAAATTACAAGGAGAAGCACACATTCTGTTTTTTACCAACAGCTTTTAAGGCAACTTTGGTTTGGCACCCACAATGCAGCCACACTCAAAAAGATCAGTCGTCTGTCTTGTGGTGACATGATGGCAAGAAACATGCCCAGCCAATCAGAGAAGCAAGGTTATGTGAGAGATAATGACAAAACTGCTTTCACCCCTCAGACACTGTCAGAATCAAAAGAGAAATAATTAAGCACGGCAGCCATAGTCAGTCACCTATCAGGTAAAGAGATGACTGTACTCATGAACCTGTTTGCCATTGCTAATCATTTCTTTTCACAGTATCTGCCCTCTTTCATTTCACAAATATGAAATCACACATATTTCACTTCATGCAAGCACTCTGTCAAGTTAGATGTTAGCCTGTAGAAATGCTGAAATTTTTACAGGCTATGGAGATTTAGGAAGATGAACTGTTGCAGCCTTAGATAATCAAACTGTCTTGTAGTAATGAGAAGACGGGACAATAAATCAGTGCTTTCCTGTGGTTATCAATTGCCACATTGAGGGGATAAATGTCTGTATTTCCCATGTGGTCTCACAAACCAAAACATGCAAGAGTGGACACAGTCTGGTCTAAATGATGGGAACTGAGCAGCCATTTAGTAAACTCCAACAGCCTGCATCTGTACTGACAAGCAGAGACTTACTCTCTCCCTTCCCAGGCTCTTCTTTGTCTCTTCACAGAAAGCACAGTATGCCTCACAGTATAACTGCTCTGCCTGTGCTGGGTGACTGGTGGTGTTGTGAACACATGTCCATCCCTCATTGAAAAACCCCTCACCCACGGAAAAGCAACAGAGAGGAGAAAGCCTTCTGATCACTGATAAGAACCCTTATCTCATGCCATCAGCCCACAGATGAGGTTGCTGGACTTACCTATCCTACAGACCTGTTAAAATGCTTTTCATGGACATAATGGACTTTGAGGTCCTGAATGCTACTGACCATCACTGAGTGATTATTGAGATAGGTGAGATTTTCCTGAAAGCCCTGACTCCTGAAGCCATCTGGTTACATAAGGATCTCAGGGATCTCAGTTTTCATTTTAGAAAAAAAATAATTCTATCCCTGGTAGGTATGGAGAAGTCCTCAAAAATGTGGTATCTAAGGGCTCCAAACACAGTATCCAACACAAAGAAATTAAATCGTGTTCTTTTAAAAGTTTACTATTTTACTATCAGTCTTACAATTAATTTTTGAAACTCCTGACCTTATATGCTCAGAAGCAGTACTATCTGCTCCTTAACCTCAGAAAAGGCTTGTAATAATGACAAATTATGTCATTCAAATACAGCAGCCATTGTCCTACAACAGCCACCTCTAAATTTTTTTCAGTTGCCAGAGGTAACTAAATAACGATATTCATTATTCACAGGTTGCTTAAGTATTCTCTATATTAAGTGCAGGGAAGTTTAGATAACATCTAATTGTGAAGAGAAGTACTGGAAACTTTTGGAGGGTGGCAACTACATACCTGCATGACATTTATTTACTTAGAAGTGCTTAAGAAATGCCTGTCACTTATCCCAGGCAAACACAGCGCCTTGAAACCAAAACTCATGCAATATTGCTTGGCCCAGAGCCTATACTTGGAAGAAGTTTTTCAGCACACCCAAACTAAGATACTCCTTTCCCAGTTTCTTTCACTTAATCATACTTCTTCTGCAGACACCACCCAGAATAAAATCCTGGGATAAGGAGAGAAATCCCTGCTTAACTACAAGGCCACAGAAAAATAAAAACTAATTCCCTGAGTTTTGTCTGCTGTGATTAATTTAAAAGTTAATTCTACCCCAGCTGTATAAAACTGAACACAGGGATTCTCAACTGAAACACCTACACAGCCATAGCAGTGGCAATGAGACTCTGATGTAGCAACACGATGAGCAAGGCAGTGGGGTAGCCCATGACTTACCATTGAGAATCCTTAGCAGAACTCTGTGGCTGTAAGACATCACTTCAGAAATAACGCTTACAGGAGAGGAAAGCACATTATCATCACTGAGCTGGGATAAGCCACTAAATACAAGCCATAGAAGCAGGGACTTCTGTGCCTTCTATAGCACATTTCATGCTGAACTGGATTTTTTCAGTGGTTAACATACTAATACAGGCAAGGTCATAATCACAAAGTTCTCTATCATTTGCCCCTGTTACACAGATAGGTTTGAGACCTTTTTCAAAAGAGCTTCCAACAATGTCCTTGAAAAACGTCTTCCCTTCCCCCAACCCCAGAGAAGCATATATCAAAAGAAGATTTTCAGTACTGCAACCCTAACCCTCTCCTAGAAACAGGCACTTCGTGTTTCAGAGAAACTGGACCGTATTTGGCGCTGCTCCAGCTCTGTTTGGAATACGCACATTTGGCGGCAGTTTGTGAAGTACAGAAGTCTTGAACATTGCCCACTTTCCAAAAGGCACCTTTCAAGGGAAAAAGCTTACACTGCTCTCTGCCCGTTTACAGGGAACGCTGCATTGAGGAGCATACAAAAAAGGGCCTTCCACTCTTGGCAGGAGCACACACATGATTCCAATATCTTCGCTCCGAATTTGGAAGCCACAGCTGCTACTTTAGACCACAGCAACTGAAAACACCCCGGGGGAAAGTGAGCAACAGGCTGAGATCCTATACGTAGAGCCATGACAACATCATGCTTTGGAGCTTCGCTGCAGCCAGCAGTGTAACATCGTATGGTGCTGGGAGAGCTCTCTGAGACGTGAACATACTTGTGAATGAGTAAAAACAAAATGAAGACAGCCCAGTTCTCACCAAGAGGGGCAGTGAGGAGAACAAGTGATGGTAGAGGGCTGCTCTTATCAGCTGATTCTCCCTGGACAGGAAAGTGATACTTGTCCACAAAGGCAGCGGTGCTGGAGATTTACACCTCTGAGCAGCACGTTCACACAAAGACCCCTACAGAACCAGAGAAAATGTGTAGCTGCTTGTAGAATTAGTCTCTTAACAAGTAAGGACAAATAAACAAGGGTAGCACCAGAGCATCCTTTCCTACTTATCACCTCTCCTGCTTCTCCAGATCATACAGACTTCTGTGGAGCCTCTCTGCTCCATCCATTTGGCATCTTAGCTAAACCACTCAGTGCTATTGCTGGGAGAGAAAAGTCTACATCACCAGGATGTATTCAGGCAAGCCCAGCATGGGCTTCTTTGGCCTGATACTCTGTGAAACACTAGAAGTACTAAAAGTCCTTCAAAATAGTTGTGCACTTTATTCCTGTTCAAGAGTGTATGGCTTTAATAAATTCTGGTTTGGAGCACTTTCTAGTGTGCTGTGGGTCTGAGAATTCTTTGTGGTTTGTGGTAACTTGTTTTTCTAATATTTTGGTCAGTGTCCAATCTCACCAGTGTTGCTGTCTATACCCATGTAATTTCTGCTAGAATTGAATTTTCCACACACTGCAACTTTATAGACCTCTGCTGTTCCCTGAGACATGAGGAGAAGTTACCAGCAGTTCGACCAGCTTTTGTGTATTCACACTTTCAAGTAAGAGGCAGAATACCATTATCTGAGTTTCTCCAAAGTCCAGTTAAAGAGCTTTACAGTGCTTGTATTCTTCCCAACAGGAAACAAATTTACAATCACCTCTTTTTTGACAGCACGTGTTTCCCAAGGTATGATGGAGCTCAGAAATAAAGTCGGGATATGACAGTTTATAACCCCATCACACAAGAGGTTCATTTAAAGAGACATAAAGACTTTATCAGAATCTAAATGCCTTCCTCTTCAGATGTTGGGTGGAGGAGCAGTGGGTGGGGCTGTGCACGGGGAAGGGGGAGGCATCATCCTGATGTCACAAAGCCAGCACCTGGCAACGTTTCCACCACAATTACACACGGCAGTAGAGGGGTGAGCATCCTTCCCTGTCCCACTGGCCTGGGGCAGCCTGAACACATCCCAGAGGAAGCCCTTGAGAAGCAGGTGGAGTTCCTTGGGAAGGGGCTGAGGAAGGAAGAACAGAGGTGAGACAAAGATGCTAGAAGTTCCCCACTGCAAGTCCAGCTGCTAGCAGGACCACTGTCAAAGCTCATCTGAAGGATGGAAATCCTTTTCAGCTGCATGGCCATAGGCAGGCCAAGGGAATGTCTTCCTGCAGAGCTCGCCGTCTTCATCCCCTGCAGAGCCAGAGGCAGCAGCCATGAGAAAAGGCATGTAGAGATCTTGCCAGGGTCCCAGTGCTCTCTGGAGCACCCACCGGTGTCCTGCCAGGCACAGGGGGAAGTATGCTTGCCCCCAGGGTTGATCAGGCCGGGGACATTTGGCCACTCTGGGAAGGCCCGGAGCTGGCTCCAGGTTGCGGCAGAACAGGGCTTGGGCATCTCCTGGGAGGCGTGACCAGCCGGTGGGAGCAAGGGGCAGGTCTTGCTGCCATGCTCAGGGAACAGCCGATCGCCAGCACTGCTGGGGTCAGGAAGGAATTTTCCCCCGGGGCAGATTGGCGCTGGGCCCCGGGGGTTTTTCGCCTTCCTCTGCAGCATGGAGCAGGGCACTTGTCAGGGGAGGGCTCCTCTGCTCCCGTTGCGCTGGGTCACTGCCTGCTGCTCGTGCTCCACGAAGGTGGCCTCTCGTGTCCCGCAGCTGGGGGAGGAGGCTTTTTTCCCCCTTGTATCCCCGGGGGTTTTTTTGCTTGCCTCTGCAGCACTGAGCACGGCCCCTGGCCAGGCCTCCTTTGGGCCACTTGGGCCAGGTGCCTGCTGCTCCTGCTCCACGAAGGTGGCCCTCGTGCCCCGCATCCGGGGGGAGGAACCTTTCCAGACTCCCAGGGACGGGGAGGCTTCTTGGGCTCCTCGGGAGGTGCTTCTTTTCCTCTGGAGCATTGAGCACACCCCTTGTCAGGCCTTCTCTGGGCTCTTTTCATTCAGTTCTGCCCGTGGCTCTTGCACCTCCAGGCACCACTCGTGCCCTGGCTCTCTTGGGCTCTCTTGCCCAGTGCAAGCTTGTAGCGGGAGCGAGCTCTGCTCTTCCCTGGGCTCCATTTCCCCAGGGCCTTCTTGCTTGGGCACAGCAGCCACAGGGCTTGGCAGGGCTCCAGCCTTGCTGCTCCATCCGCGGCTGCCACTTTCCAGCTCTCCCTGCGACTGCAAGACAAGCGCTGGGCAGCACGAGATTTTCATGTGTCACTGGCCAAGGAGCACAGCGGCAGAGCAAGTTTTGGAAGGCAGGAGGGTTGCTTGCCATTGATGATGCCCTGCATTGGAAAACAGCCCACAGTACCACACACCTTCTCCTCCTCTTCTTCTGTGTGTGGTTGGTTCTTATCCTCATTCTTCATATTCTCCCTCTTGAGGCAACAGGCCCTGCTGGGCCTCTCTTCCTGCTGCTACTTTCTGCAGCTCTGTTTTTTCAAGCTAAACTGCAGAAGGCATCAGCCTGCTCCTGGCTGCATGTGAGCTTGTGAGCACAGGCTATCAGACAGGTTCACAAAAACAACATAAAATAGCATAAAATAAAATCCTGTTTCTCCACTGGTAACCTTTGTGTCCTGTGTCCTTGAAAGTGCGTTTGCAGCTGGAACCTCTCGACCTCTCAGATGTGTCACAGCCTCGTTACTCGAATCCTGAGGAGCGTGTGGACCAGACCAGCGCAGTTCTCCTGCCCTGTGGCTGGAGCTCTGTGTGACAAGCTCTGACCTGGGGCTGAGGGCTCCATCCAGCAGAGCAGCTTTTTGCATGGCAGGTGCCAGGGACATCTAGGAGACAGGGGCAGGGACTGAAGGCCCCAGGCTGAGTTAAGACATGTTCCCTGGGCCCTTGACAGGAGACGGTGGTGGTGCCAGGGGAGGCCAGTTCCAGATATTGAGGCCTATGAGCCCTTTCAGGACCCTGACAGAAGCAGACTTGCACTGCTCAGATGCTCTCCTATTGACAATGATGGTTGGCCACATTGGGCCAGACAAACCTTCTCTCTGATGGCACTACTGTTGTTCTCATGCTCTTATGTTTTAGTATATTTGTCCAAGGGAAACATCTCAGGCATTTCTAAAAATGACTACAATAAAAAAAAATATATCCACAGGGAAATGAACAAGTATTGCTCAGGTCAAAGAGATTTGAAGACATTTAGTTGAGGAGCACATCCTGCTTCAGACTGAGGGCTTGATCTTTCAGCCTTGCTAGAGTCAGAGAAATTGGGGTTTTGCCATCCTGAAGAAACCCAGCTTAACTGGATCAACACATCTGACTTTAAAAAGAAATGTACGTAACATATTTGTTTGCAAATTTGTGCAGATGGTCAAATTATCTCAAGATTAGCCACAGCTCTCACACTTAACAGAAGATACACGCCTCATTTCCACAAGGGGACAGAGGCAATGCCTAGGATGGGACATGGTTGTGGGTATTCAGTGCCTTCTGCTAGTGCAGGGCTGAGAAGACAGTGGGTACTGTTAGGGAAAGGCAGAGGCAGGAAGAATACACTAGACTGCTTCAGCTGGACATGACCTACAATGACCACCTAGTCCAACCCCCTGACCCAGGGCCAACAAAAAGTTCAAACATGGTATTAAAGATGTTGTCCAAATGGCTTTTACACACTGAAAGACATGGGGCATCAACCACCCCTATAGGATTCCTATCCCAGGGTTTGACCATCCTCTTGGTAAAGAAATGTTTTCTCATATCAAGTCCAAACCTCCCCTGACAGACACAGCTTTAGAGCCATTCCCACATGTCCTGGCACTGGGTACCAGGGGAGAAGAGCTTAGTACATTCCTCTCCTCAAAGAAGCTGTAGAAAGCAGCAAGGTCACCCCTCAAACTCCTTCTCTCCAAACCAGATAAACCCAGAGGAGTCAGCTCCTCCTCAGAGGACATGCCTGACAGCTTCTTCACCAGCTTTGGTGCCCTCTTCTGTACTTTAAACATCCCTTTTCAGATGTGGAGCTCAATCCCTCACAGTATGGGAATGAAATTAGTATGGCAATAGGTAATTATTTCAGGATGTGCCACGTCAGCATACATTTGCCTTGCGTGGACATTTGCAAAGAAGAAATCACAGTCTGAAAATTCACTGGATACCAGTTAATTTTCAAGTGTAACGCAAAGCTTAGGCTTTAGCTCAAAAATCCCATGTCATTTGAAATCCTGGCTACTTAAACACTTTTTGCTAAAAGCATTCTGGACAGGGGGCCCTGCTGACGAGGGAATCCATCTCTAGCCTTGCTGTGCCTGATGATCCATCAGATCCATGTTTGGAGATATGCAAGGGCATGTCTCATCACTCTGAGCTTCCACCAGAATGTGGAGTTTTTAACTGAATGGACATAGTCTGGCAGCTTTCTATATTCTTTGCACCATTTTTACAAACTGTAACACCTAACTTCCCTCGGGGCACATCCACCTGCTCCAGTATGGGGTTCTCCATAAGCTTCGAGGTGGGTATCTGCTCCACTGTGGACCTCCAATTGGGCTGCAGCGGGGCAACATGCATCATCATGGTCTTCACCACAGGCTGCAGAGGAATCTGCTCCAGTGCCAGGAGCACCTCCTTCTTTTGCAGATCATGCTAAACTGTGTGGAAGTGTTGATCTGCTAGAGGGTAAAGAGGTTCTGCAGAGAGATCTAGACAGACTAGATCAATGGGCTGAGGCTGTTTGAAGTTTAATAAGGCCAAGTGCCGGGTTTTACACTTTGGCCCTCAGCAATGCTACAGACTCAGGGAAGAGTGGCTGGAGAGCTGCTCACTGGAGAGGGACTGAAGGGTGTTGATTGACAGACACCTGAATATGGCCCATGCGGCCAAGAAGGCAGACAGTATCCTGGCCTGTATTAGGAATAGTGTTGCCACTAGGTCCAGGGAAGTGATCCTGCCTCTGTACTCGGCACTGGTGAGGCCACACGTCAAGTACTGTGTTCAGTTTGGGGCACCTCACCACAAGAAGGACATTGAGTCACTGGAGCATGTCTAAAGAAGAGCAACAAAACTGTTGAAGTGTCTTGATCCCATGTCTTATGAGCAGCAGCTGAAGGAGCTGGAGTTGTTTATCCTGGAGAAAGGGAGGTTCAGGGGAGACCTTATTCTCTCTCTGGCTACCTGAAGGGAGGTGACAGAAGTGGAATAGGCCTGTTTAACTCAGCAACAGACAATAGAACAAGAGGAAATGGACTCAAGCTGCACCAGGGAAGGTTTCATTTGGATATTACAAAGAAAATCCTTGCTGAGCAGGTTATCAGGCATTGGCATGGGTTGCCCAGGGCAGTGGTGGAGTACCCATCCCTGGAGGTGTTTTAAGAGCAAATTTGATGGAGTGCTTACGGATATGGTCTAAGAGGTAGACTCGGTAGTGTTAGGTTGATGATTGGATTAGATGATCAGACTAAATGATCATACAGGTCTTTTCCAATCTAGACATTTCTATGATTCTTTGATTCTTCACTGACCTTGGTGTCTGCAGGGTTGTTTCTCACACATATTATCACTTCTCTCTTCCAAGCTGCTGTTGTGCAGCAATTTTTTATCCTTTTCTTAAATATGTTATCATACAGAGGC
The DNA here is from genome assembly GCA_013399075.1 of Chloroceryle aenea. NCBI lineage: Eukaryota > Metazoa > Chordata > Aves > Coraciiformes > Cerylidae > Chloroceryle > Chloroceryle aenea. The sequence continues at coordinate 117,744 of VWZY01009932.1, read as the reverse complement.
ACTAGCAACACTGCTGATGCACTCAGCTTTGGCAAGCAGCAGGTCTGTCTTTCCAACTAGCTCTGTCTGACATGGAGGCTGCTTCTGGCATCTTCTCACAGAATACACTCCTGCAGTCTGCCTTGTTACCAAAACCTTGCCACACAGACCGAACACACCAAGCTTCCAGTCAATGCCACACAGACATAGCAACACTACTGCCAGCTGCATGGCAGGCCTGGCCAGCAGCATACTGAGCCCTGCTGTTGCACACTGGTTAGTGAGTGGTGCTTAGCTGTGGGGCCATGGTAGCTTATGAGTTCCTGGGACCTGCTGCCCCACAACCCCTAAGAATAGTCTTTGCTAATCCTCACACTTGTGCTCTGTTTCACCAGGTCATTTTAAAGAAGCCAACAAACCGTATCTCTTTATACCAACACAGGTCCTCTCCATCTACTTGTAACTGCTTTACTCAACAGAACTTTACACCCAAATGTAGCAAATGATAAAGATGACGCACATTATTTGTGTCAGAACTTTCATATCCCTTCACCTGTCCTGTGGCTGGATTAGCTTCAGTTTGTACAAATCTGTCCACCTGCGAACAGCTCTTCTAGAACCCTAAATCAACAACCCATTCCTGTATGAATGCTGAGATCAGTGCCCTTAGGCGCTCTCGGTCCAAGGGGTTTTAGCTGCTTTATTAAAACATTGACTTCAGTTATTTGGGCTGGGTTTTTTTAAATGCCCACAGACCCCCAAGGACTGCATTCCAACACATTAAAATGTATTATATTATTGCAATATTTGTCGTAACACTTATTAAAACTGTGTTCAGGGAGTTAGGATCATAAATCCTCCCGGTCTGTGTCCATATCTGAGCTGGAGTATGTTCATGTTTGATAGATGGGCTGTAAAATGAGGGCACATTCTCACATGTGAAGTGTGAATAGTTCTTTCACTTATTTATTGCAGTTGATGTTATGTGGGGCCTGGGACAGACCCTGTCTTCCAGACAGAACTGACAGAAGAAGAAATGATGATGGAAAAAAAAGTCCATTGTCAAAGTGCATGAATAAACATCAATTAAATCTTCCAATTGATTTTTTTTTTGATCTTTGAATCAAGCAAGGAGTTCTAAAAACCATTCCTGATCTCCATGCATTCAATTAATGTAGCTGCTAGACTATTCTGGCACCACAAGCTTCCCAGTGCTGGATCCTGTTCTGAAAGGCTGAAAAGATGCATTAAAAAAAAAAAAAAGTGCTCTGTTAAATTCAACCCACGTGCCCAGAAAACAGAAGCAGGGAGATGTGGAAAAGATTAGCCTTGAACAAATGTGCAGTATATACTATCCTCTCTGTGCTAGAAATTTGCACTCTGAAGCTACTATTCTTGTCACAGATGGAGAATGGTACAAAAGATGGCCGGAGGGAGCTTTTATTTACAAACTACTGCCCCTTCTATAAGGCTGGGCTTTCACTTTCACAAGGGCCTCTTCGAGGATTGTACTTGGTTCATCCCTCTGAAGTTAAGCGAATCAGCATCTTGCATAAACATTAAAATCCTTTACTCTCTTACAAAGTAAAGGAAGACAAGCAAGGCAGTAATATGAGATGATGGTATCAGGAAGGCACTTGAGGAAGATCTCACTATCTACAAGTTGCTTGCCAGTGTGTCATTCAACCTCACCAAAACCAAGAGCATTCCATTTTTGGTTGAAGTAAGCAAGCGTAAAAAAGTGATTAAGATGAACAAAGACTCTATCAAATCAAATCACAGTAACAGTGGTTTACTTTTTTCAAAATAAGAAAAACACACCACAATTTAATAAGGTTACCTGCTTTTCAAAGACAAAGATGCAGCAAGCAGGAGCCAGCCCTTCTGGAATTACAGCTATTTTGTCAAATTTCAAGGGACAGACTTTACACAGGGCTGTCACAATGGCATGTGGCAGGAAAGGTATGAAACCTCCATGTGGTATGAAACATGGAGGGGACTTGATGCTTTGGGAGCAGATGACAACACAGGAAGGTGGTCAAGAGAGGATGGCTTCCAGGTTGTGCTTATGCTTTCTTAATTTCACTGGAAAATCGCTAGGACTTTTTATGTTTTCTTATTTCCTCCTCTAAGCTCCCTGCAGGAGGTCGTACATACTACATAGGGCATGATTGGCACAATGGGTGAGGAAGGCAAATCTATAAAGAGGCAATGGAAACTGAAGTGATTTTATAAAGTCATGCTTCAGGGTCAGCAGCAAGAACTGGGAATAAAAAAAAAAACAGCCTGGGGTCCCTTTCAGCTCCTCTATCTGCATGTCCATGCAGCCTTGCCCTCAGAAGGTGGTGTGACTGGGCAAGCTATGTCTATGTTAAACTGGTAAATCTGCCTCATGCTCTGCTGAACACATTTCCAAACATAACAGGAACATAAACATACAAAGTTATATACCAGAGAACAAATGTGCCCTGAAAAGCTGTTTGACACTCTGGTGAAGGACTCCAACTCAACCCTATTGAGGCAGCAGTCTGTAGCTATCAACTTTGAATGATTATGTTTCTGAATCCTGAAGAGAAATGGTTTTCCACAGAAGAAATGACAGTATGACTAGGAAGAAGGCTAACACTTGGGAAAGCAGTGCTTGGCAGAGATAGTTCAGCACGTGTTACTGCTTTCAGCATTCCCAAGCCAGTGGGACAAACTTCAGAGTCACCCAAGAAGAAGATGGGGCAAAGAGCTTTCCGAAGCCATGAATGTTCCAGAGGCCTGTAGCATTTCAATATACTGTAACGGTCGTGTTGTAGTTAAAATTTTGTTTGGCTGTGGCAGCACTCCTACAACAGCTTTCTTTCTCATTTAGAACGGTACTGTTAGGCAACGAGTTCTGTGAACCCACAGCTTCAGATGGGCCCTGAAGATGGTGTCTGGGGTGTCAAGGAGCTCTGAGACTCCTGGTCTCAGAGTGCACAGAAAAAGCCCAGAGACACTCTTTTACTTTAGCCAGTTATGCCATACAGAGTCGGGCTAGAAACAGTGACTCTCTGCAGTCCCAAAAGGTCTATAGGGGCACTATAGACCCTTGATCTCCCACTAGATCTCCCATGCAATCAGCTTTTAACTTTCTAGTTGTAGCCACTCAGGGAAACTACGCTAGCCTGCTACAAGTTTGTAACTGAAAAAAGTCACCTGAAAATGGAAAGACAACTTCCTGCTTTTTGCTACTGCAAACCACTTGCTACTACAGTGTGTAAGAGGTATAATTCTGGCCCAGTTTGGGCGACCACTGTCACAACAGAGTCTGGGCTGAAGGTGCACAATTTCCTCCCCTTTCTTGAAGCTGTAGAGCAGCAAGGGCTGACCTTTATAAAACTGTGTCTCAATGGTGTCTTGTAACAGCAAGGAAAGAAAAACAAGCCAAAATTTATTTGATTCCTGTGGATGGAAATCCGCCAGGTACGCACACAGGGCTTGGGTTTGCAGAGGGGGAAGGGAGGATGTATACACAGGTGAAGATAAAAACCCTGGAATTTAAGTGATTACACAGAATGTGAAGTCAGCATTAATTTAACTTTTGATTCAGATCCCATGTTTCGGTGTTGTGGCAGTACTCTCGAAGCAGAGATAAGAGTAGTGAAAGGAAAGACAGGCACAGGTGGTTTGGGTTAGGGTCAGATTAAACTTTCTTCCTCCAAAATAGCTTCTCACACATTACATTTAGACTTGAAATTCCTTATTTTCCTCATGCTTTCATTTGCTCTATTTACGTAGACCTGGCTATTTCCTCTTATTGGTAATTTCCTGAAGCAAGACATAGTAAACCCATGGCTACTTTCAGTAATCTCAAATTTCATCTATTTCAACAACTGTAAAATATCCAAGTAAGTTTCCTTATCTTCCAGAACCATCGTACTTTCCTGCCTTTGTCACCTCACCATCTCCCCGAAGTTTAGCAGCCCCCCTTAAATATGTGAAAGGCTCCCAGCTCTTTGCTTTTTCACCTGCATAGGGCCTGTAATGTGTGTTCACTGCATTTTCTATCTTCCTGTTACTCCACCCACGATACCAAAATCTGATTTATTTGTGTCCAGGCCTTCAGCAATTTCTTTCCTGACAGCCACAACTTCCTCTTCTCTTGCCCAGGTGACGTTCACTTAAAAAAGAATTGGAAACATAACCTTCTTTTCCTGTTACCCTAATTACAATCACCCTCTTCAGGTGTCTTCTTCACTGTCTGCCCTTTTTTCACAGCATCAGGTTCAACCTTTCCCTCTTGATCTTCAAAGTGATTCACAGCTCTTCCAGCTACCTATGCTAAGTTGCTATCTTCTTGTAATGCCTTCCAACGTAAGTCGTAAGCTGTTGCATTTTCACATACAGAAAGCATATGTGTGTGTCTCTCTCCAATGCTAGATTTACGCTGCTAGTCCTGGTCACATATATTTCTAAACACATATTCCCACAGCGTTAAACTGAAAGCATGAAAATATGCCTCAAGATTCCTTCTTATTTATTATATTTAAATGATTTTTGCAATTCCTACATTAACAGAGATCATACTTTCTTCTAAAATATGCCAAAGAGAAGCTTACCCTCTTTCTGACATGAGAAAATCTCCTGGGGAAGGTGCATGGCACAAAGCCTTACCATGTTACAGTCTGACGTAGCTCCTAGGGGCAGCCCATACACACAAGTGACTACTCGTGTACCCGGCTGTTGTTCGACTGGGAGATCTGGTAAACCTGACAACTGCGTGGCTTGCCAGGGGAGGTGTGCGGTTCTTTAAAGAGCATCTTCCACATACTGGTTCTGGTCCATTTTTGTAACAGCAGCTAGTTAGTGTTCAGTGAATTTCAGTGTACCAGGATTTGCTTCCTCCTGCTGCTCCTCTGTTACCAAGCCTCAGGATAACTCCTGAAATAAATTGCTTTTAGGATTTCCTGCTGTATATGAGCCTCATGTTACCTTCCTTAAGGTCAGATTCATCTTTCCACTGTGTGAGGATGTGTCAATTAATTGACATTTCTCCACTGCTTGCCTCTCCCCATCAACTGCCTTTCTCCTCCCTCCTTCACCAACTTCTTTTTCTTAATCAATCCCTCATGTACTTCGGTCTTTCCAGAGTGAGCCTTCCTTCCTGCCGTCAAGTCAGAGAACAGACGCAGGCTTCATCGCACTAGGGAAAAAGGTATTATTATATAATACTACTTAGCCTTTTTAAGAGCATTTAATGTTAAAACTGCCCAAGCATGAACTGGTTCATATGACACAGAGCAGGAAATGATTTATAAATGCAGAAACAGAGGCAAAAAGGTAACAGGAGTTGTGCAAGGTCTCACAGAGAGATCATGGCAGGGTCAGAAGTCTCCTGTGTTCCAACTCCAGACTTTTAACTCTTTGCTCATTTCCCAGAACGTGCTGTGTTTTGTTTTATGTGTTTCACTTCATGTGTTTCATTTTACACCCCAAATTACTAACCGACCTACATTTGAACCCACTGCATCTTCACTCAGGATGCAAAGACTATTGATGGATATGTGAGCGTGCACTGTACACCTCATGGGTAAAGGAGAAGTTTGCTTCCTGTTTCCAGAGCAGACCTTGCAATAACCGTAAAGCCCAAGCTATCATTGGCACTGTCACAGTGTTCCACCAGAGCTGAAGTGCACATATACACTGTGCAAAGAAGTGCTACCCTCAAGACCTTCAAGTCACCTCCAGATGAGCTGGTCCACCAACACAGCACAACACACAGCCACACCAACAGGGTCCCTACCTCAGGGAAAGACACTTGAGCGTGGAGCCAGGGTTACACTACATGGCTTGGAACCCCAAAGTCGGTACTTCTGTCCTTAGTTCTGGCAAATCCATACAGGCAGGAATACCTACAGGATTCAAACTGTCTTTTGGATCCTGGAGCATAATGGCTGTGTCAATTTACCCTCCAAGTCCAGAATCTGGCCTTTACAGACAGAGCAATATTGCTACATCTTATGAAACCTCAACTCCTCTCCCCCCACCCCTCACCCCCTTTTCCTTTTTAATACTTCCTACTAATTTATACATATAAGCCTATGTTAAAAATAAACATACTTCAAAAAAGTAATACCCTAGACTTACAAGCAGATAGAGGTGGAATCTTCTAAAGCCTACACACACAGAGGTATATAAGCACATATTAAAAAAACATATAACCTATGTCAAAAACAGCTGTCTACCCACTGCCTCTAACCAGACCTCAACCACAGTGTAAACAGAGACATGCATACGCCCTCCACATGCAGTATGTCTAATTAAATATTTTGCTAGCCAACATGTTTTGCTAGGTTGGTAGAAGGACTTTTCTATAAAGGTCTGCTGGATTTAGATGTATACTACATTACTTTGTTTTGTTAGATTTTTCCAAAGGGGCTCTGAAAACTTCTCAAAGTAACTCTGGAGAAAGAGGATGAAAATATAATTCAGTAGACTGAAGGAATAAATACTGGAAGTCACATAATGCGTTTACACTTAAGCAGAAAAAAAAAAAAACCTCTTGGGAAAATACTGGCATCAGCAGGAGCATGTTCCCTCACACGCTGCCCTGGGCTTTTCGGGTTATTGTTGGTTTCAGCAGACATTCAAAGGAATCCACAGTACCTCTCATTTATAATTGCAAATAAAAATAGAAACAATTGTAGTAATAATGGACTACCGCTACCACGCAGACATCAGGCCAGTTTTGCTCTCACCTCACAGGGCTCTCAATCTCCTTTTTTCCTCTGCTGAAGCTCAAAGGAAAGAGGGAACCCTGCCCAATGTCAGCATGGAGGTGCTATCTTCCACTGACTTCTATTGCTCGTGGTTTGCACACCAATAAGAGAGAGCAGAAAGCTAACCCCAGTGAAAACTAGAAAGTCAGTAATATAAGAGCAAGATAAGCACAGTGACTTGACACATATCCCGAGGCAGTGAATTTGAATCCATTCCTTGATCTGAAGTGCCAGACAACTTTCAGGTTTTTGATATGCGTATGCTGCAGTAGCTTTTTTTGAAACAAAGAAGAGGAGAACAAAGGAAAAGGAGGAAAAGAGAGGGCATCTCAGCCCAGTTATGGCACATGCAGTTGGAAGATTTAACTTGGGTCCACAAGGCTTAATGCTAAAAATGCAGTGATAACCCTGCCTTGGACTGTTTGCAGCACATATTTTGTCTGTGGATAACCATGCCTCTTCATCATAATATTTTACGAAACATCTTGCATGTATTAGAAGAGAACATGTCTCAAAAGAGGGGTTACCTGGGACAGAAGAGACCACTAAAAAGCATTTTAAACCTGACTGCTCTGGCACATGCTAATCTCCCTGCCCACCACTACTGAAAATCCTCAGCTCTGGCTCCTTTGGACTTCCCTACCCCTTCCCTGCTCAAGTGTTCCCAGCACTGAACCAATTGGTAAGGAAAGTGGAGACAGCTCTGCCAAAGCCATGGAAAGTGGTGAGAATTTGGCTTGTCAGCACTACAGCATCTCTGACCAAGTGTTGATTGATGTCTTCTACCATCATTACCTGAGGGTAACAAACAACGGCATCCTAAACCCCTTAACACGCTCACTCCTGTTTGAGGAGATACTTCCATGCCTCCTCCCAGACTTCTGTTTTGCACACTGAACCTTGTCTGTTTTTAATCACTTTTCTAGTTCTTACCTTCAAACCTGTCATTATAGTTGTTCATGCTCTCCTGTTGTTTTTTTTTTTCTGCTATATGCCCTTTTAAAAGAATTGTGCTACTCCAAAATGAGTAACTCTTTTTTGCAGCCAAGGACTACAAGTGATATCCCCATTTATACAACCTAATGTATGGCATTACAGTTCTTTGGGGAATTCTAATTAGTATAATCAAGTCTTCTGTGGATGACTCAAATCTACCACATTAGTTTGTGTAAAGATACTCACTTTTTTTTCCATTCCAGAAGCATAATCTATTCATTTTCTACAGATGAAATGTCTGGGTTTGTTTGGTTTGTTTTTTTTTCTATAGTTATAAACCACTTAACATCTTTTACTGAATCTCATTTTATTAGTTCTAGCATATCTCCCCTTTAGCTTAAAAAAAATAAAATTATACAATCCTTTAATTTCAGTTGACAAAACCAAGGTGGATTGACTTGTTTAAAAAGAGAAACAATGGTGAGATTTTTTTGGTAGTTATTCAAGGAAAATCTTCACCCCATTCTTTCACTTGTTGAACAGGTATAAATGCTTTTCTAATTTAGAAACATGTATGTGATGGGCAGGGAATGGGTGGAGCACCACATTTGGTCTTCTAAAATCACAAGCAACCATGTAACTGCCCACAAGGATGTAGAAGCTCCTTTATCTTCCCTGTAACGCACACAAGTGCCCCCAACACCTACAGGGCAAACCACTCATGTGCTGGCTCCCTGGAGCAGCAGATCTGTGCAGTAGAAGTGCCCAGACAAGCACAGGAAACAAACAGTGTCCCATACGAATAAGGAAGGCCAAAATAGCCAGCAGCTCCTCTCCGAGTGACTGGGCCATACAGCTGTGATACTGACCATCTCCACTCAGTGAGGCCAATTGTGCAATGAAGAAACCAAGAGGTTTCCCAGTATCAGCAGGAGTGACCTGCCCTTTCCTACCACAAGCCTTGTCCATTCCTCAGAGAACTGGGAGGAGGCTTCACAAGTTACACTTTAAGGAGAGAAAGGTTTCCTTTTGGCTCTTGGTAAGACCAACCAAGGCAACTCTTACAATATCAACCAACTTGGCAATTTAACAAGCAGTAAGCACCCAAGTTTCATTTCAGCATCCTTTGAGGAATAGCAACACATTAAAACAAACAAACAAACAAACAAACAAAAGAAAACAAAAAAATACCCAGGAACACTCCATCGCTGATAAGTAATTCCTATCACAAGCTTACCAAGATTGGTGGAAAGACAACTTTTCTTCCTTGCACCAACACCCACATCAAGAAGCTGTTTGAGGACTTCACTCTCCAGTGCTTAAAAATCTCCACAGTTCCACCCTTAAACAGGAACTGCTGATACCCATTTGAACTTGTACCACCTCAATAATTTTGTTTATTATAGCTTTTTTTGCTTAAACCTCTAGCTATTTGTACCATTTCCTGAAAAAGTCCATCACACCTCACCAAGGAAGCTGTGTTTCAACTGATACCAAGTTCAGTGTCCGCCTTATGAACACTACCAGCAAATCAGAGTACTATTTTTAGCTGCTGAAGGCTGAGGATATGGGTTTTGACCTCTTCTATTTCACAGAAGCTTTCATGGCTACAGAACCCTCATTGTCTGCCTGGTTATAGTCTGTCCTTTGCTGCCAGAAGCACACAGCAACACCAGCAGGTAACGCCAGCCCTTCACATAAACGCAAGTCCTTTGTAGTTGTACAGCAAAAGTCACAAATCATTCTTCTTGTTGCGGACTGCTGATTTCACAGCTCACAAAGAGAGTATGCACAGAGAACACCCCAAAAAAACAATCTGGGAAGTGTTTCAGGGGGATTAGGTGATGAACCCTCTTTTGTCCCAGATGTTGCTCATTGACATGAATCCCAGAGATCATTTTCACAATGTTGTATGCTACCGATAATTAAGCCTCATTTTGGTGGGGCTATAGCCTCTATGCTATAAAGTACACAGTCATCACTGCCTGAGAGCAATTAGATACAAAAACTAGACAGGTAAGAAGTTATTTTATTTTTGCCTGGCTTGTTGCCCTTATTGTTGCCCCCATTTCTGAAGCATGCAATGGTAGCCACATACAAAACCAAGTTCTATTACCAGGTTGACCAGAGACACATTAATAAACTGATGAAAAGCAGCACATTCAGTTGAGGTTATTTTGTGAGGTTTTGTTTTTTTTCCCCCAGTACTCCCAGTGTCTAAAGCTGGTTGTCATTCGGGAAATTAAATTCAATACCTATGACATGATTTTTGAAAGTGCAGCTTTACGGCAAAAGGCAGCTGAAGTATAGCCATGTTGGGCTTCAATTAATGGCAGGCAAAGGATGCATAATTAATATTACAAGAAGCCAGGAAATGGATATGTTGAAGTTCGTACTGTATTTTTAACTTTGTCGCAACATGCAGGTCTTTTGTTGGCTTTCTCCATAGATGTGAATTTCCTGGTTTTCCTGGTTAAATGTATATACCAGAAATTACTCATTAAATGTCAGGAAATGCAATTGGACTGAGTTAACTGCATTGCTGGAAAAATCTGGATGAAGTAAATTATTTGGTGTCACCTATTCAATAAAATATTACCTTCCTTCTCTATTTATTAATTGTTCATGAACAGACTAGTATTTTTCCTAGGGATTTTCCCCCTTGTTCAAAACCAGCAAGTAAATGACGTAAGTGATCATATTTACTGAGAAGGTGACATAACTCAGAAGAGATTCTTGACTCCAGTTTCAGATATCTATTACTCTGTACCCAGTCCCTGTGCTGAGGTCCAACACAGGACTCTTGCGTCACTTAATTTCTGCTTACACCTTCAAATTACAAGAGTTAAATGTGAAATAAGTGATTTTACCTCTTTGAGGCTGGAGACAGAATTCACAAGCTCCTGAACATGTTCATTTTAGAGCCAGTGTAAACCTCAGCAATGGCTACCAGGCATGAATGTTCAAATGACTGTAATATTCACATGTATTTTTTGCAACCAGACAAAAAAGCCCAGTAATTTCCTCCAGGTACATTTTTCTAGGTAGCAGATTTAAAAACAAAACCCAAGATCCACTATTTAATTCACAACCTTGTATTGCTAGTAAGAACCTCCTGGTTTTATTCCCTTATCTTTGAATTATTTGGGCCATCTTATCTTTAAGTTAAGCAGGGCTGTTTGCATATCCCAAAGCTAGTGCATTAAATCTCCCAACACCCTTCTGGAAGCTGAGCAGTTTGCACATTGCTATTTATCTGAGGTACTGGAGGGGTTTCATTATGCAAGGTCACACAGTAAAACTAACTGAAGGTGAGGTGCACAGAATGTTACTTAAAAAAATAGAAAGTTTTTGGTTGTTTTTTTTTTTTTAATAAAGAACAACTGTGCAACCAGTGAGCAATATACTCAGGCAGAATATGCTTTGTGTGAGATATATTACTAAATATCCCCCAAATACAATCTCCGCATATGGGAATATATGTGAAGATGGAAAAAAAAACAA
>VWZY01009932.1:84286-106560 GCA_013399075.1 Chloroceryle aenea | reverse complement strand
AAAAAAAAAAACAACCAAAACAACCCAGCTTGCAGAAACACGTATGTCGTCAGAGATATACTCTGCTATACGAACTGTTTATTGGAACTGTGTCCCATGTCAATACTGAGGAAAATAAAGAATGGAAAATAACTTTGGAATTGAATAGAGACCCTGTCACAGTTAAATTTGATACTTGGAGCCCAAGCCAACATACTGCCAGGACAAAAAAGTATACAAGAAAATCAGGAATAAATCCAAGATGGAAAGAGTAAAAGTTGAATTAGCATCATACGGTGGAGAGAAATCTCGATAATTAGGCAAATGCATAATAACCCTATGATGTCAATTACTTTTATGACAGTGGGACTGGAAATACAGGCACTTTTAGGGCTGAACATTTGCAAAGAATTAAGACTGGTTAGAACATACAATGGGTGCTGTGTATGATCTAAAAAGACAATAAGAAACCAGAAGAATTCCAAGATGTTTTTGATACAGCAGGATACAATAATAAGAAATTTTTTTTTTATATTTTTTCTCAACCTGAGGTAACTCTTTCGTCCCCAGTCACTGTTGCATGCAAAGGGTTTCCATTCAGCCTCTGCAGGTATTAACAGAGACAAAAAGTGAAGAGAGAAGTCTAAGTATACTTCATGAAAACAGCCAAAAGAAAGCAAACACTAATGTTATTATGAGTCCTACATTGTCCTGATTTTTCTTCCAAACTTTATTCCACTTTCTGGCTGTGCCTTTCAGCTACCCAGAGCACAGACCCTGCCTTTGCACATGGTTGTAAAATGCTCATAACAGGTCTCATTGGTGAAAAGTTACTCCTTCCTTTTGATCTGAGCAGATGTCTGTGCTTATTTCTGCTGTTGGAGGCCCTAACTGAACACAGGTCTCCAGCAGCAGTGAAACACAATGCACTGATCAGCGATGCCCCTCATGAATCAGGATCTGTTGGACCAGGGCTATGTTGGGCCATGTTTCTAATGCACCCCAAGGCTTCCTGCAGTGCCTGGACTGGGACAGGTTCTTCTCTTGCAAGCAAAGCAAACTGTTTGCTATACAGAGGGCTCTGGAAAAACACTTTCGAAAAAAAAAAATATTAAAGAAAATTTCATTTCATGGAAGGTTGGACAGGCAAAGAGAAGTGACAGGACTGAGACCATTCAGCAACTCTGTGACAGAGCTGGCACCCAAGCGCAGGATCCTGGATTCTGGAGTGGCACTGAGTTCACTAAGCAGCAGTAGCAACAGGGTACCATTTCTAAGGAAAGTGAATATATCTGTAACCAAGCCCTGTGCGTTCACACAAACACGTACCTATCTGGCAGATGCTGTAGCTGTCACCACACACTGAGAGCAGACAAGTCTTGTTGCTGTATCTCCCTGTTTCTCGTGCTATTGATTAAACTCATGGAACTACTTTCTCATTACTAATAAAATAGGCTACCCACCAACATTTAGAATAGATTTTTAATTAGAATAACTATTTTAGACACATGTCATTACTACAGCAGACTCCACTGGAAGGATCCTGGAGTGCTTTTGAAATTATTTATAAGAGCTGCTTCAAGGCCTGTGAAACTCACAAGTATCTTTATATTGACTTCCTGAAGGTCTGGCTTAAACCATATTTATTTACCCTCATGTTTTAGGTATAGCAGTTTCCAAATTTTACAGATATAAAACCAGTGGCATATACAGGTTCAGGTCGGATCCATGAATTGAACTAAGCACCCATGCAGAGTTTATGTACCCTGAGACAATAGGCTGAGTCTCCAAGATGTTGTCCAGACTACAGGCATCCCAAGTCTGTAGATAACAATATTTCTTCCAGCAGTTTTCTTAGGTACCTACCCTTTGCACACACTTTTGCCTAGCTCCAGAGTGTCCAGAAAGTTAAGGCACCTCACTTCCCTTTGGCATCCATTGCCCAGGGTGCTGGTGTCAGAACTCAATCCCAGAGCTCCAGACTCTCTCCCAGACTCCACAAAGTTCAGAAACAAGGGGTCAAGCAAATAAATACTGGGGTGTAAATCCTTAAAAACAACACCAGCTTCCTGACAAAATCACTAAACTCAGAGCATCATCCCCAATATGCTAGTTTTGAGCCCTGCATCCTAATCAGTAGACAATCAGTCCCCTAAAAACAGGTTATGTGTGTTCAATACCAACTTGTTGCCAATTAATAGCATTACAAAGGAAATACAGCACTTATTTATAAGGGTTTATTTTATTAACACCTAAATTCCTGCCTGATGCAATACACTGGAAACATCTCCTGGCAAGATGAAAATTTTGCCTCCAAAGTGACAATCAACTCAAGGAAACCACTTATGAGAAATTAAAATCTTGTTCAACAAGGTGATCCAACTTGTTTGCTATTTGACACACAGTTCATCTTTAGGAAAGTGTTCACATGTCTTAGATTTTGACAGCTGAAATTCTTAAACCAGTAAGAAATTAGGCTCACTCAAGCACAGAATAATTTCATCAGTAGCCAGAACAACCCACCAAACTTATTCTGATGAATTGGCAGCCTGCAATGCATTTCTAGTCAGGGTCTCTGTTAATATAGCCATGTTATCTTTTTGAGAGGTAAGACCAAATTCCTTAAGCAGAAAGACCTGATTTGAGTGATTTTATTTAATTTTAATGCTGTTTTTGCAAGGTCATATATTCCCAGGCTTATTTTTCCTACCCACAAATATTACTAGTTCCACATCTCTGAAATGAACCTTCCTCCAAGGTTCAGGGCAGGGTTATCACGATGCTCACTATTTAGGAAGTTCCTTGTAGACTTCGTACAACTGCAGGGTCACTTTGTTATCTCCACAAAATCTGTATTTCAGGGCCACCTAAACTGGGGGATTGTAACATGTCCTGATACACATCCAGAGTAAATCTATCAACTTCAGTGAAGACACATTTCTCTAAAAGCCAGGTATGTGAAAGAAGAGATATACATAAAAAGCTTGTCTGCAGACAGATAAATATGCCTGAAAAAATAACTTCTGGAGATTACACTTGGAGTGCCACCCATATTCATATAGTCATAGAATAAGTATGAATGTAACCACTACACATGTGATGTAACACAGAGCTTACAGTGGCCGACAGTGAATCCCAGCTGATTCATGTGGTCTCTATTCCATCTATTCATAGACAAAACCAGAGGAAATCTCTCCATTGCAAGTTCTGTTACAGATAATTATTATTCTGGTCAATTAAACAAAGTCATCGCACAGTTTCTGAAAACAGCAAATAAAGACAGCACAGGCAAAGAAGTGAGCAGGGAAAGCCACAGGAGGGAATGACTATCTTATACCACTTGACTCATCAAATTTAAATTCAGAATATAGGGCTGAACGCTGTTGTCAACTCCTAGATGATGTCATTCTAGAGCCACTGACTAGAACCATAGAAAAGAATTGCTACAGACTTTGTGGATTTTTTTTCCACAGCCTCTGGAAAAGATTTTTTTTTCTGTCATGCTTTTCCTGCCCCTCTTCTGCTCCCAGGACAGGTGACTGCATCAAAAAGAAAAGGAAAGGAATTATTTATTGGAAAAAATAAAATAAAATTGGGAGAGAAATTACAGAAACAGTTGTGGGAAGCTTTTTTTTTTTTTTTTTTTTTTGAAAGGCTACTCCTGACAAAAGGAGATTTAAATCATTTCCAGTTAGTTCTTCTTAGGTTGGGGCCTCAATCCCTGAATAAACATCAGTCCACTAAAAGGGTCTGTTCCATCATCCAGGCAATTTAGGGTTGCCTGGTATTAGCCTGGGGAAACCTAGGAGTCAGGATTCTTGAATTTTATCCCCTGACTATCCATTTAACTGTGTTGAACAGATGTCAATCTTTCTGTACCATCATCTATTCCCAAAAAGGCAGTGGAAGCTTAATTACGCACTGGAAAGTTATTTTAGTATCCCAAGTGGATGCTGTCATAGAAAGAAAACATAACTTTCCATTGAGAGAAGGCAAGAGAAGTGGTGCCAGCTTGTTTCGCTGCTCTCCAAGAGGCAGCTGTAGTCCCGCTAACTGGCTGTCAGAGTGGAGGGCTTTGATTTTGGAAAGGGCACCAGCAGGACAGCTGCAGTCTGCACGGAAATCCAAAGGATGGTAACTTGGACCTCGTTGGTGGTCATGTTTTCTTTGATTCTGGGAGATTTCATCTGCTGCCATCTCACACAGCCCCATGCAAAGACAAAGGCTTTTCATCATCTGAACGTTGGTCCCTCCAGGAAGAAATTAAATTACCTGACACAAAAAGGGACAGCTTGGAACTGAGGCTGTTTCTGTACTTCTCAGGACTGTTGAATATGTGAATTGAAGTGCATGAACAGCAGTTAACTTGGTGGCTGGGTTCCCTGCATCTCCACCTGGCCACATGCAGACTGGTTCTTGTATAGCACTCTTCCACTAGTGCTCAGCTGGCACTGGAGCCAGGATCACCACCCACTGAGTACTACAGCTGGGATTCCCTTGCCCCAGAACTCTCCACAGGGATAATGAGGGAAACCTCCTCTAGGCAGTCTAAATTTTGCTCACTGGGAAGCCAGAGGTACAGGTTGTGCTCCCAACTTCCACCTTACACTGAAGGAGAGAAAGGTGAAGGCCCCCATCTGCTTCTCTCTCTTTGGGACTGGGAAAGAACAAGGAAAGCAGTCTGATGTCTTTTCCCTCCTGTTCTCCAAGCACAAGGAAAGAAGGTCTGATGTCCCCTGAGGGGTCTCCAGCAGTTTCCCTCCAGAAAAGGGAGCAAAGGAAGCAGGCTGGTGTGAAAGAGCAGCTCCGGGCGACAGAGAGGAGGTAACAAAAGTAAGCCCTGTTCCTATGGGGCTCCCCAGGCTCTCAGTGTAGGATGTCAGAGAGATCTCAAGGTCTAACGTATTTTTCCAATGAAAAAAAAAAAACCTAAATACTGGCACAAATGACAGTATCCAGTTCTCACCAGTTTTGAATCAAAATAAACCAAACTCCAGAGTTACTTTTCAGCTGCCTCTCTATCTTCTGTTCTCCCAGTGCCAACTCTCACACAGACTTAATTTCCATTCTCTGCTGCAGAACGAACCATTCAAGATAATTAGCTATTCTTTTTCCTTTCCTCCCCAAAACATGGAAACTCACGTAACAGGGAAGGGCAGGGGCACTCTGTGGGTTTTGCTACTGGTCACGTAGTTAATTTTGCTGACTGAGTCACAGCTCTGTTTTCTTCCTGATGATGTTAGGCAACAACCCCCCCATAACTCCCAAGCTTAGCGTCCTGGACTTTACCATTTGCCACCAAAATATGGTGGCTCCAAGTTCCTTCCAGTACCAGTCAATTAATTCCTCTGTTTCTAAAACAAAAGCCTGATAAAACAGAGCTATGTTTTAAAAGGTTAGGTAACTTTTTCATCGTTTCCCTTCCCCAGCAGTACTTTATCTCTGCAACATCAAACCAACCCCTGGATAAAACAATGAAGGCAACTGGAGACAAAACAGTGAATAGGCTTAACAAACTAAGGGATGGCTGGATGAAATCATTCCTGAACAGGAAAAATAGATGGATGTTGTTCAATATTCTTGGGCTACCCAATACTAGTCATTCCCAAAGATTGTTCCTATTCACTCAAAAGCTTTTCCACCCTACAGCTAAGAAATACAGTTACCTGACAAAAAGAGATCAGCAACAGTTCTCATGAAGTACCAAATAAAGAATAAAAAGTATTTGTGGTCTCATGCATCTCCTTTCAAGCCATTCACCTCTCCCCTACCCTGTCTTCTGAGCTGAAAATCTCACTATCTTCCCCATTCAGTTTCTTGAGCCCTCTTACTTTCATTGAGCTGACATTTTTCCATATTAACAATATCTGCATGATTAAATTGGATGTGTCCTAATTTATCTAAAATTATTATGGAGAACTTGAGGATGTTCACTGTGAACTGAGGAGACTGAAATGCTAAGCAAGTTACCTTTTTAAAGTTTTAGTCATTCATTTATACGAAACAAACTCTAGAAAATACGTTCTCTTCCTCTCTGCCCTTCAGTTTTTTATTGCCTTTATTCCTGTGGTAGCATTTCACTGTTTAAGAGTTTTGTTGTTCAAATAAGACTCACAGTTTCAGCATAAAGAACAGAGAACAAACCTGCAAACTCACAGTTCTAAAAGTCACTCTTCTTTCCTTTAGAAGGACTAAACCCACTCTTTCTTCTAAGTCACTTCAAATTTCTCCTCCTTATTTTCAAATTTCTTTTGTTTTGCCTCCCATCTGTGTTTCTGTTCTCCATTGTTTCTCAGTGGAGCAGAGAAGAACAAATATTACAGTGCTATCATTAATTTACACTGATTGAGTAATCCATGTATCTATAAAATGAGGAAACTGCCATTTCAGCCCATGTTCCTAGTCACTCAGAGTAGTTGGTCAACGCAAATGATCTGCTTTTCCCTATCGGCCTTCTCTGGTCACTGGGAAAGCTGAGTGTTACCCCCAGTGGAGCTGGCTCTTGGTCAAAAGCCAAATGATTGAATTGGTCGTTTCCTGTTTCTAATTTTACACTGCAGGCACTTTCTCCTTCGAATTTTACAAAGTTCTTGGACCATGTCAAATGCAAAAATACAGCATCAGATTTGGAGGACAAAGGAATAACTGTAAGAATGGGTAGGTTTAGTAGCCTTCCGTGACTGCTGGTGCACACTCACAGTGTATCAGAGACACTATGAGGTGACACATAGCAGATCTCTCCTGCTTTCAGCAGAATAAAATGATTTTGTCTGTCCAGTAGTACTCTGCCTTTTAATGTGACTGATATTTAAAATGCTATTGCGCTGGGAAGAGAAGATACGGCATAACACACAACACTAAATACTTCACAAGAAAAAGGCCAATTGATCATGTGGGGGGTTATCCCCTCCAAGCTGTTAGCAAAGGTAGACTTGTACATGGCTTTCTATGGCTAAGCAGAGTACTAATACACTGCTTTTTTTTCCCCCCACTAAAACCACTTGGTCCTGTAGCAGAATTCCATTTTCCACCAGACACCATGCTCTTAACTGTTTAAACTGGTACCACTAGAAGGAGCCATTTATAGAACGCTGCAGTCAGTGGACTTTGTGCCACCTCATACAGAGTGGTTCTCTTTCATCTACTGCCCACAGGGAAACGTGAAGGAAATATTTTGAATACTTTGAATCTTCAAGTTCACCTGAGTCTCCTTCAAGAATGTATCTGTAAGAGTTAGGTAGGTTTTTTTTCTCAGAATGAGATTGGAAACTCCCACACAATTTCTGAATAGGGGCTTATGGAAAATCCCTAGATCCCACCCAGCTTCACAAAATGGTAAGAGCTGGCATGTCTCACAGACCAAGCAGATAAGTGGGGCATGGTGGATGCCCTATTAATTGTTTTTACAAGTCCACTAGACCAGGAACACATAAAGGGATCCTTTTTTTACACACTGTGCATATATCTCACTCTAGAAGGCATGCAACTCCAGACCAAGCTTTGTTGTAACTACTGCACACTCCAGTTAGCTATTTCAGCACGGGAGCTTGCACACAAAAGACTGAAATTCTAGCAAATCTGTTCTGCTAGACCTCTTCTGGTTTGCTGCATCAGGTTGCCAAGTATGCAGGCTCAGAACTTCAGCTAGAGGGAAGAGAAGGGACACCATATGTCATCACTTGAAATATCATGCTATTCTTACCATTCAGTCTCTTGGGAGCTAGTACTTTTAAAGCAGCGTTTTCAAAAAGAATTGCAAGCACATTTGTGGATAGAAGCCCGGTGACAGCTGATCAAACTGGTTAATTAGGCAACTACATCAGTGCAGTTGTGGATGCAGTAACTGCACCCCATGCTCGGTCCCACTTGAAACAGGGCTAAATATGGGAAGCAGAAGGGATCAGAAAGCCCATTGAAGCGTTACTGCTTTTGCAAAAAAGAAAATGTGAATTCTGCCAAAATGCTCTTTCCGTGAGAAAGTTCTGATTTTCTCAGAAGTTTTTGATTTCCCATCTCAAAAAGTAAATTTTTTAGCTCCAGGATGTGCTAACACAAGTAACGAAAAGTGGTCGTAACAAAAATCATAGTGTCTCTTTTCAGCCTCATTTTCCAGTCATCTTCTCAATCCTCTTGTCTCATGGGAGCAGTAATTCAAATGCTCTGAGCCCCCCTTCTCCTTCCTCTCTGGCTTTTGGGCTTGACACATTTTCCACAGTGCAACACAGTATTCTTTTTATTTGGACTCCCGCAGCTCATGATGGAAAGAGTCATCTAAATGGGGAGTGCCAGCCCTGGAGGAGAGCAGATCACGAGAACCACAGCTTCCATGAGTCACCGCGGTAGATGCATGGGACACAGAAAATCAGGCCAGCAACTTTCAACATTTCCCACTTAAAAATTGCTTTTCTTCCCTGATCAGGAAGAGAACTCCAGAATATTTTTTGTGATACAAATTCACATTCTCAACTGACTCTAATCACATTAAAAAATAGGCTTATTGCATGGCCTGCTTCCTGGCCTCTTTGAAGCCTCTGATTCCTCAGCCTGACTCCATCA
Organism: Chloroceryle aenea; assembly: GCA_013399075.1. Taxonomy (NCBI): domain Eukaryota; kingdom Metazoa; phylum Chordata; class Aves; order Coraciiformes; family Cerylidae; genus Chloroceryle; species Chloroceryle aenea. Next base: position 98,025 of record VWZY01009932.1, on the reverse strand, counting down.
GCCCTGTACCATATGTATCTGTGACAAAATTACTACTTGCTTTGTTTTATGATATACTAGCAGTGTAGCATCTGGCAATGTGGTTTGAGATTTTTGTTTTGTTTTGACTGGAAAGAAACCTCCCAGATACTCCAGTCAAATCCAAAAAGACATTAAATCAGCACTTTTTAAATTCTGTGCTACACAGAGGACGAGGGAGGATTTCCTGACTTGTCAAGTGAGGACACAGGGATCTGTACGCCAGCACACAGGTGGTTGTCACACAGTGACACCCCAGTAAGAGGGAATGGGCACCTCTCCATCATCTCACAGCCATACCACGCACATCAACCTGCTGGCGAGCAGAATGCCACCCAAGATGAGACCAATCCACCTTAGGGGGCAGTTTGGCAGGAGACAGGGCTCCAGGCTTTTTTGTGCATTTAAAAGAACCTCGCTGACTTTCCATGCGTGCAGGATATGTCCCCTCCTCCTTTTTATCATTCCTTGTTGCGAATGCCCTGTCAGGGAAATGCGCATTTCAACAGTGAGTCTCTCATAGCTCTCCTTATCTTTAATTTCCTTCCACTATAGTCTATTTTATGGTGCCTTTCCTTTGATGGCATTTTTTTTTTTTCTTCCTTCCCTTTTCACTTCAAATAGCCAGTTCNCTTTCCTTTGATGGGCTTTTTTTTTTTTTCCTCCTTCCCATTTCAGCTGCAATAGCCAGATCAGGATCAAAACTTCTCACAAGTTTAAGGGAGAGTCTGGAGGCAGAAAATGTCATGCAGGTCAAAGCAGAGATGCAAGTCAGGGCAATAAATGTGTTTGCCCTTCACATCTAGTTTAGCCAGATGCCTTTTCAGCCTTGTGCTTCATGACAAAAATCCCTTTCTTCTCTTAGCTTTCCATTTTAATTCTGCCCTACTAGCAAAAGGCTTAATCCAAAACCCAATAGATCAGTGTCTTCCACTCAGATTAGGCATAAACAGCCAGAGCAGTAGCAATCATCCATTTCATTACCATTTTTCTTAGAAAAAGCCTATTGGGGAGCCCTGAAAAGCCTCATCCCTGGCTAAAAGTGTCTGCTTGGAGGGCAGAAGCTGTCTCAAATTCCTGTTGAGTGTTGCCCTCTTCCCTGGGTGGCCACCAGTTGCGGAGGAGCCATGCAGTGAATTGGCTATTTCTAGATGATTCCTCTCATGCCCTCCATCAGAGGTACAGTAGAGAGGAGGATGAAGGGGGCAGGAGGAAGAGGAAGGGCAAGGCTGCTCAGACCAGAGTGAGCCTGGACTGTGTTTATAGGGATGGTGGTATTACAGCCTGGCAGCAGGGAAACAGCAGCAAAACATCTGAGGAGGGGAAAGAGGCTGAAAAATCAGATCAACTTTCTCCCTCAGTTTGACTGCCGCATGAAACATCCCTTGCCAATATCTCCAGAACACATTTTTTCCATTCACAGGAAAATTTAAAAAAAAAGAAAAAAATAAAGAAAAAAAAAGGTTTTCAGGCCAATTGGACCAAAGTCAGATTTCTAAAAAATAAAATAATCTTCACAAGTGGAAAATCCTGCTTTTCAGCCAGCTTTGAAAACCCCTAATCAAACAGTGTGAACAACCCATCAACTGTACATTATTTACTCTAGCAGTATACACACTTTTCCTGTTGGAAACACTTAGAAACAGCAAGTACATTCACAGAAACTGGGATTGGTTCATGAATGATGGAGTAAAAAGTGGAATGAGAGAGGAATATCTGGGGTAGATTATTCAAGGAATATTCATCTGCAAAAAGCCTGATGATCTTCTCTGTTTCTATAACTGAAAAAAAAAATCTTATGAATGTCCTCACACTTGCATGTATCATATGAGGTTTGCCATGCAAAGCTTCATGTTTTACTGTTCATGGCAGGATATCCTGAGAAGGGAACGTGTCTCCTATTTCAGGCCGTAGAAAGGGTTGTCTTGTAATAGCATAGTGTCTATCTAATGGGTTTCGTTGCACTAGGGAACCAAAGAATTTGACCTTTGAGCAAAATAACATGAAGCAAAAAATGCATTCCAATCACAGTTGGGTTGAGCTAAGAGTACAGGTGGTGCTTTGAATGTTGTCCACGTGGCCTCACTGTGACCTCACAACAATCAGTCCTTCCCCTTTGAAGAAAATGTAGTCAGCGAATTAAATTTAGTGAGGGAAAGGGGAAAAAACATTAAGGGTAGTCCCATCCCTAAATATTCAAAGGTCATGAATCAGGTAGCAGTTATTAGAGAAACTATCTGAAGATCACAAGATTAAAAAAAAAAGTTAGATTCATTTGTATTTTTTCTGGGTTTTGAGGCTATCTTTAGGATGCTCCTGGGACCTATTTTCAAACTTCCTCACATTCTAACAAGTAGAAACTTATTTGTATAAAAATGAAAACTGAGATTCATACCTAATTGTCTCTGGGAATGGGAAGTCATAGGGAAAAAAAAATCAATTATCACAAGACTTGCGATAAAAACCACAGGATTTGGCAACACTGAATTAATCATGCATCAGGAACTGATAGCACTTGTTCTAGCTAACAGCAAAAAAACAAACAGGCATAAACCTTATTAAGAAATATTTTGCAGGCAAGACTGACAAACTTCAGTTGGCCGTGAGTAATAGTAGTTGTTATTTCAGAATATTCATGCAGCCAGTACGTATTTCTGGAAATCCTTGAGAATCCTGCATTTTCCATAACGCCAGAGTGATTAATTTGTATTGAAAGTTTGTTACTTGCCAATTATCCATCTACTGTCTAAAAATCTGAGTCACATGATTGCCACTCAGAAACAATACCATGCTGTATGTTTAGACATCCAAGACACGTAATGAATATTCAAAGGAAAAAGTCTGCAGTCGAACCACAGACCAAAAGTTAAGCACCAAAACAATTTAGCTAAGAAGTGACAATAATTAATGCCTTCTCAAAAAGCCAGACCAATCGTGAGAGAGCACATATCACAGAATGGCAATTACATTCATAACAAACCTTACTTAAAATTACTATTTGGATGACCTCAAGCTATTAGTTCTAACTACAAACAAAGAGGGATGCTCTTCTAGCCAGGATACAAAAAGATTCCTAGTTTCCATTACACATTTAAGCCCGTCAGTTTAGCTCTGCTTATACAACTGAATGAGGCAATGTACTTCTTAACCAGACTCTTCTGGTCACTCTTTGCAAACTTCCCCATAGAGCTAGATTTGCAGTTCAGCATAAATCCAAAGTAAACAGCACACTGCGTGATTTATACCCAGGTTATCGTTCAGCCAAAGTCTGGTGTTTCATTGATATGCCCGTTATTTAGATGTATTCAGAAGCCTTCCAATGCATATGGGTTTCTCCCTTGCAGTGACTGTTCTCAAGAGAGATGCAAGAGTCAGATCTTTTCTATTCCCCAAGGTTAAAGGAAAAAGTGAGATGTCCTTTGCTTTTTAAACTCCTTACACATATAGAATAATTCATTTGCTGATGCTCATAAGGTGACTTCCACCAGCAAATGTAAAGATGTCAGGAGGAGAATTTTTACGCACATATGTAATTGTTTATGATTGGTATCTGCTTTTATTTAGCATACTTGCTAGAGCTCTCTTTCTGCTGCTAGTCTGCAAGAATCTTTCTTGACAACGAAATCTGCTCTTTAGGGAACTGTATTTCATGTTCTTTTACTCTTTGCAAGCTCTGCCATAATAGAATCAATGTATCAAATCAATCCCACAAAGCAGCCCAACAGTCTAATGGCAAAGGTAGGAGACTGAGACGTTTTCTAACAGAAATTTTGGGAGGAAGGGATTAATGTATGTTTGCCCATTTCCTTGGCTTCTCCTTCGCTTCACACATGGTGTGTGAGAAGCAATGCACAGGGAAACTGTCTTGTTTGATCCCTGACAGTATTTTTTTGTATTTTACCTCAGAAAGTCTTGATGAGAGAACCCTTTGAGATTTTTTGAAGACACACTTTTGCAGCGAAGGTCCCTTGATTAATTAACTATTTAAACATTTGTTGCAGCTCTGCATTCATTTGCAACACAGAGCATGCACAACAGCATCACAGGGTGCCAGGGGAGCACCCCACTGCTCCTCCAGTTCTCCCCCCTGTTGAATCATGACTTGCAAGCCTTGGCACAAGCATACCCAGTCAAGCACTTGTACAGCCCAGTCGCCTGCTTGGAGAAGCGGTGCATAGGAATAACTTGTCACCCCACCACAAGTTTGCCAAGGACCTCCATCTGCTGCAGGAATGGAGATTGTCCCCATTGCCCCCCCAAAACACCACCCTCTGCCCCAGCCCAGGGCGCAACAATCTCTGCAGGTGGGGGTGGGCAGCAGAGCCGGCTGATCCCGCTCTCTGCCTGCTGCGGGAAGCACGACGCTGACAAGCCATCTGCAAGCAGCGCTGACTATCCAATTTAAGGATGTTTGGGGAGCGATACAGGGTAAAGATCTGAAAGGAATGATAAAGTCAGTTCCCTGCCCTGCAGCTGGAGCCGTGCAGGCAAAGCTTCCCTCCGTTGTGCCGCCAGCACCCTCTAGGGGCCCGCACACCTCACGGCGGTAGCNGTAGCTTGCACGCCTTGTGCAGCTGTGCAACTGTCCCAGAGCTGCCTGCTTGAGTTATAGCTCATAATTTTCATGGAAAGTTCTCACAGTTCGTGACCCAGGAGATCCCAAACATATGATTTAATCGGGCATTAGTCAATGTCGAATTTTTCCTTTCCCAGTGCATCTTCTGATCTATACCACACTGTCAGCATCTCCCTGCAGAGAAAGGGAGGTACGAGGCACCTTGATGCATGGTGAAGAAGAGGGGAAATGGTGCCTGGACTAGAAGCAGCTGCAAAACGTGACAGATGCGGCCTTTAACAATCCCACAGTCTCATTCTTAGCCTATCACCCCTCCAGGCCATAACATGTCTGTATTTATGGAAGATGACACAGGTCTAAGTCCCTCCCCAGTGAATACATTTCACCAAACTGGCATCCCCTTCAAGCTCTTCATCATTTCCTTCCAGTGAACAAGCTGCTGCTTCCAAACTTACTCTGCCGCATATTGGATTTTCCCGCCTGCTTGTAACCGCAACTGAACAAAACTTCTGTTCTTATTTACAGTGTTCCTCACTGAAGAGCTTTCACTTTGCACACATCTCCCGCTATAGCTTAACTAAGGATAATCCCCCCGAGCTGTTTGGTCCAGACCTCCTAAATCCCACAAGAAAGGTGGGATGAAGCCATGCCTTACAGAAATGAAGAAGAGATATGCTACTGGCTTTTGGAAAGCCAAGCTATCCTCATGTGTTTATGGATGCTAGTTACCCAACACCACGTGCTCCCTGCTTTTTAGGGTAAAAATTGTTTGAATTATGATTTTATCTGGAAAACAAGTGCATTTATGTATTAATCACTGTTTGCTATTCATTGGTTATTATTCTCTTCTCCAAAACTTTCAGGCAAACAACCAATCAAGGACTGGAAGTAAAACAACGTGCCAGGCTTTTTTTTTTTTTTTTGAAGAGTAAGAGTGTACTGTGTATTGAGTCATTCCTGCTAAGAGCAAGACTTTATGCAATTTAGGCCACAAACCACTCATCACAAACACCAAACAACTAACAGATGGAGCGGGTAGTCTGCAAACAAAGAAGAGGTTGAAATCACATTCCCCCAAACGGTTTGGCAAAAATCTGCTGAAAACAGGATGTCTTTTTGAATGATTTGCAAAGAGGAGAGAGGCCTGAATTAGGGAACAAATATTGTAACACCCTGGTGAGATCTCCATACTAGATAATGTGGTTCTTGCTTTCCTCCAAATTGCAAGACTGGATAGGCAATCCCAATTTCAGGCTCAGGCAGGAGATGGCACTCTGAAGAGAAGACTTTCTTCTCCTCCTCCCCACTGCTGCTCCATAAAGGCATAAGAGAAGGCAGCAGGAAAACTCTCCAAAACAGTGTGGTACATAGTGGTGCGAATCTTGCCCTGTGAGCAGCCTCAGCCTTCTGCCTTTTCCATTTCTTCACTCCAGAACCATGTAGTGATGGGAGAGAGTTGAGCTTACAATTAGAATAACTTCGGTACCAATCAGCCCAGCACTTACAGAGTCATACTTTTCCCTGGGCCAAATAACCATCCAGAGACAAAACTAGGAGAAATGCTCCTGGCAAAGAAGAAATGAACAACTTTAGTTTCCTATTTCAGACGCATACAGAAAATTGTAACCCACCAACAGAAAAAGAGACAAATTCTTCTCATTTCTCTCCTTGCAAAATCCTTAGTGCAACAGAAATCTACTAGCAGGTTATTGTAGGGCAGAATATTCTTCTCAAAGGCCCTGTAATGATTAAGAAATAACCCACAGTGTAGAACAAATACATAGATGAACTGTGTTGCTGCCTTGTAGATCTCAATCATGTAAGCAACAGCTCTTTCTACACGCTGTGGAAATGTGCATTGGTTCTATCAGGTATAGCATTTTCTGATGCACACATTAATCTACTTCGCCAGAAACAGTTCGGATACTGAACTACCTTCATGTAAAAAGAACAAGGAACTTGAGAAGAAAATACACAGAGCATGATAGACTTTGGCATAGATTTTTAGTGCTCTATGACATTCAGATTATACCATATTGGGATGGGATTTTTTGTAGGCTACTGTGGCATTAGACAGCAAGATGAGCTCATGACCTCCTGCAAGACCTGCGAAAATTAGTTCCTCGTTGGCAAGAAGGATCCCGGGATCCTTGATATGTACTTGTTATTATGAAACAGTTCTTTGTCCCCAAGAATATCTGCAGTCCTCTGTGGTTAAAGCTACGCATTGAAAAATCATCTGATAAATGCGATAACAAGCAAGAAATAGGTCTTGGGAGATAGGCAAGGTGGTATGGTCACTCCATAGCAGACTGTCCCTAACTGAAAAAGGCAGGTGTTCAAAGCTTTCAGTGAATCCTGTTTAGGAACTTGTGTATACTTGGCCTTGACAATGGTGAGAAATCTCAGTCATGGGAGTTTTCTCTCAAGGAACTGGCTGATAAAAATCAATGCCACTTCTGTTATAATACTTGGCTGAAGTGACTCTTCCAGAATATCATGCAGGCAGCCCTGGGCAGCTTAGGCAGGCAAGAACTGCTCCATTCACAGCCTGGATTAAACCCACTGTAAGTGAAAGGCCAGGCTGAAGGCATTCTGCCACTGTGTTTCTCACCCCATCCCCTGCTCCAGTGGAAGAGGAGAACTGGAAAGTAAAAGCTGCTTGCTACTTCTAAAAGAATTGAACAGGTGCCAACTGGCATCAGGAAACCAGAGGTGAAAGGTCTGATGGAAAGCAGCTGTAGATGCTGCATGGCAGATGTCCGTGGTTGTGATGGCATAAAATCCTACTTTCTTTTGTGGTAAAATTAACACACCTCTTCATTAAAATACAAATCTGTTCTTTTTCCTAATGATGCTCCCAGATATACATAGTCTGGGACCGTACAGCATACTTTTAACTTAGGAAACTGTACAAGATGTGACCACTTACCAAAAGAAACCTTTGATGAGGACCTCTTACCAGCTTGATACCTTGGACCACATTAACATGCTCTAAACACTACACATAACCTCCACTCTCAGGATTCTAGAACACTCTTTTCAATAGGAAATAGTAGCCTAAGCAGTTTTAGCTGAACTTCTACTACCTGGTCTTCAGTGCAGTGGTTTCACCCAGCTCTCCCAAAGAAAATCACAGTCATCAATACCATGCAAGAACTGAGACATTTCTTCTTGATTCCCTCATCCAAGCCCACAATTTATCCCATATTGCCTTCCCTAGCAGAATCATCAAGCACATTATCTATTCATAACGACAGAGGAGGCGGAAAGACTTAACAAGAAAGCTGTACTTTATTCTGCCTAGGATGTAGAAATAAGACTTGACATAAAGAATAACTGCAACAAGCATATGATTTATTGTTTATACTATGTCATAAGACAAAGCTCTTAGATATTAGCAGGCTAATAAAGTGATATAATGCTTGCTATGTGTTTATCCATGTGGTAAATAGATAGCACAATTGACACCTGAAGCACTGTAAGAGGAGCAATAGCTACAAAATCAGGACTCAGAGGTAGAGGCAGAATTTATTGCCATTTCCATCTCAGGAAATAAACAAACACATTAGTCTCCAGTAAAATTCAAGTATCGGGTGAATAAAAATATTATTGGTGACAACATTACGATACTGCTTTCCTTTCCTCCACTTCCTGTAGGAGAGAAGGACATGTCTTAAGAGAATTCCCAGTCTGACATAAAACTCCTAGAAGAGGCTTAGAACTAGAAATTCCATTTTACAAAGAAGTTGAGGCTGTGACATTGTTTCTATACAGACTGAAACCTCTTCAAGGGAAACAAGTCACAATACATCACTGCCCTTCCAAGTTACTGCATCCCTGGGAGCCTGATAGTAACACTGTTACCAAGTTCAGCACTGCACCCTGGAGTAGGATAACATTCTGGACAGAGCTATTTGAATTTTTCTAAGTAAATGTGAACATCATAAAAACAAACTTGAACTCTAGTGGCTGCCCTCCATGACAGGCCAAGCCTTCTAGGTAGCATGCAAGTGGCACCAAATGAGTTTTCAGATTCAAAACTCAGCTATAATCTCAGGCCACGCTCACTGTGGTTCATATGGACTAAAGTCATCTGCCTGTTTTCAGTGATCAATGTTCAACACAGTCCTCTGCCCAGTCCTTATTTTGGGTAACTGGGTTGAGATTAAGGTCTACTCTGATCTTTCACAAAGAGTGATGCAAACATGAGGCTACACAGGGATTAAAGCCTACTCTCAATGTGGTAAATGGCAAAATAACGGCAAATTGGGAAGCAAGCACATCAGAGGTGAACATTGCCTCACTTGGCATCTTAACTCATTTTAGTAAAGAGGAAATCCAATCAATACACTCACGCTTTACAGAATTCAGTCAGGAAACAATTGCAGCCCAGACTGCAGAAGTCTTTTACCTCTCATGGATAATCTATTTGTAGAAGAAATTCCCTTGACACCGAAAGAGCCCCAGTCTAGCTCTAGTCATCTTCATATCCATAAAGTCCTCTAACTCAAGTGGCAATTCAGCAGACTTTGACTTGCTCTAAGTAACACTTCTTCATGTCATGGGGAGACAGTAATGCCTCTTCTCAGCAAGGGCAAATTAGCAAGAGTCTTTCCTACCAAAAGGCACAGCCTGCTTGTTCTTCCACTAAAATATTTCTGTTTCTCTAACAGTTCCTTTAGCTAGAAGCAAAACTCTTGCACTGGGAGACTGCCACATGCTTCTGTAACTCTATGTTGCACATAAAATAATTCAAACACACTATTAGAGTGCATAATTTAGCTCATATGTAGTTAGAATGTGCAGGGTTTGCCAAGTGACTGCATCCAGCTGGAAAATCAATTTATATATGCCAGTTTAATAAAACCTGAAAGTCTTCCGCAATACACAAAGAAATGTTAAGACAACTTTGAAATTGTACATTATGTAAAACCAAACGTAGCTGTAAATTACAGGCCGAGTGTGAAGGATCATTCGTCGCTTGCCAAAATTCACATAAGTGGTCGCCAGTTTGGGGATGGAGGGAGAAACATACCATAATAAAATGAAACTTTGTACAACTCCAAGTACAAGCTTCCAGGGCCAAATTTTGGCAAAAGAAACTTTAAAATAGAATTTACTTCAGGCTGGAGCCATCTCTCACTGATTTAAATCTGCAGTAGTCAGGGGATACACTGGTTCAAATGCAAACAAACAGGTGATGTGATGGTGCTGAGATCTTTCTGGGTACTAGTGCTCTTGATCTGGACTAACCACATTGTTTGTCTCCTGTGTTCTGCATTCATTCTCATTTTAGAAAGCAGTATTTTGGTGTCCATGAACTGCATACTCTGTTGCTATGTGTGTATAAACTCATCCCAAGGACTAACTAAGCTCTCCATTCTCTGCTTCACTGATGACAGCCCAGGTGGCTTGGTCAGAAGGTTGTAAGAGCAACCTCATGGTTGCCATGTGCTACACTCTCATCAGCACTAGGGAACACACAGAACTACAGGAGTGAACCAGATGTTTGTTACTCCCTGTATAACTTGTCCAGAAACAAGGCAGGAGAAACAATACTCACCTGCTAAGCATCGTTAGTCTGATGCTCTTCCCATATATGGCTATATCTAAATTAACTATTTAGATTAAACAAACTCCTCATCTGTATTTGCATGCAGGCTTGTCTGCAGAGGTAAGATGAGTGCAACACTTTCTTGGGTGTACCTTACTTGCACACTGCCTGCACCACCCTGACTAGATGTTCCTTTTAAGATGCCCCTGTGATGCAAGGTGACCAAGAGCAGCCAGGCAGAAAGTGACTGCAGGGCAGATAATGTGGATTTACACTCTACTTGTGAATCACCCCAACTTTGCTCTGAACCCAAAACAAGAAAGATGCTGACTCTTCATTCAGCACCTTGTAGTATCTGAGGGATCAGTTCTGGTCATAGTAACATTACAGAAAACCCAAGGAAACTTCACTTAGAACAATGGCTACATCATCAATATCCTGGAAAGTGAATTTGGCCCAGTTTCTAGCATTTGTATTCTGAAAGCATTTCCAGCTTGTGCAAGTTGGATGGAGAAGTTTTCAGATACTCTGGTTATCCACAGAATTCCTCAAGCAGTTAAGGTGAATCAAATGCATCTCAGCAAACTATTTCCTTCGTGGTTGTAGGATCAATCCTTATTCACATGAACAAGCTCTTACTCTTGCACCTTACCCTGCTAATCTCCTCACCAGTCTCCCCACTCACCCTCACTTCGTGCATGTTGTTTGTTGGCACAGAGCGTTGGCACACACCTTTGTTTTCACACAATATACAGTTTCAGTTTGGCTTAGCACTTGTCAACCTCGGTATCAGTGCAGCCACTCACAGAAGTAAAGGTCATTCATTTAAACTGCAAGCATTCAAGATTTTATTTTTATTTTTTTTTATGATCGCCACTGTCCAACATACAATTAGGCTTTCACGTGCAGAATGTGTTTCAAGAACTGCCAGTAATTTTCATTCCATATACGGTAGCTTTTATGCCAATACATATGCTTTATATCTAATGGCAAGAGTGTTTGAGAGAGTGGGAAGGTCAATCTTTTACAGACAATCCAAAAAATAAAATACAATCTGAGAGAAGAATGGAAACCTGCAGACTCAGCAAGAACCCTAGCAGGAAAAACTTTCTAAGTGATTAAATAAATTAAAAAAGAAAGCATTGTCCAATGGCTAAAAACCATCTTGGGGCATACCTGTCACAGAAGTGCCTGGAATAGAGAGCCATCAAGCTCAGCTTTTAACAAGGCACTTCTGGACCTGGAGAAAGGCCAGGTATAAAAGCCTTTGGCATAGCATAGGCTAATTTCCCCAGCTCTTATAATGGCGATCTAATTTAACCTGGTTTATTGGCTTTGAAACAAAGTAGGAACACTAAGGCAGCCAGTAACCATTCCTCAGCTCGGGGGACAGCAGTGAAGAGCTAGGCACACAGACTGTTTAGCTAACTTTGTTCACCGAGACAACTCCTGACTACAGCCTTATACCAAAAGGAGAGAAATACAGACATTGCACCCAGTACAACTGGATCCATCAGTGTCAGTTTAAAGAGTGTTTACAGACCCACATCTCATTCTCCTTCCTTTCATTGGAATACTATTGACAAAATATATAAAGCACCATTACACTTTGGCCTAGGATAATTATATTGACACAGGAGAAAAATTAGGAGTTACTTTATCATTTCACCCATATCAGTGTGATTAAAGCAGTATACAATTTACGTAGAGAGATAATTGTCAGACTATCATGCAAGGTACAAGTGGCAGCTATTGCTGAATACTGTATAAACCATGGCTTCATTAGCTCTGCATGAACAGTTTCTAACCATGCTACACTCAAGTTTTCTGGTGGATGCAAACCATATAACATCACTTCAGTGACCCAAGTTCATCTCAAGATATAATAGGTTCAATGTAATTAAGCCAAATCCCCCCTCACCTTCAGAAAAGATAATTAGAAACTTCAATTTCCTTTAAAAGTGTACTGGAAAGCAGGAAAAAGAACTCAAAAAAAAAAGTTTTCATCCTTTAAAAAAGATATTTTCACCTATTGCATCAATTTCCTGCTCAGTTCGATCAGCAACAAATACATATGGGGTTTTGGTTAGCTTGACTTTACATTCACTTTGGTGAGTTTATGCTTAAAAAGGAGGAAAGAGGATCTACCACTGATAATAACAAAACTAAGGCTTGCCTTTTAAACCAGGCAGCAATTAGGATTTTGAGACCTGAATCACATAGTTCTTTAGCTGGTACCCTTGAGCATTAGCAGAGAGACAGAAATATGCACCAGGGCAACAATATTTATGGAAGATGCCAAAACCTAGTATTCCATAAGCAAGCCCCTAGGGTTTGGTCTTGAGGGTCGAAGGAGCCTGCTTGCTCCCTACTCTGCCAGAGTTTATTGCTGCTAGCAGGGACTGTGTGATTGATCCTCCATTCCTTTCTTGGATGCAACCCTGTCAAGAAGTGAAAGACATTTTTATCATGGGGGAGGACTACAACAAAATTCCACTTAAATATGTATCACTTAAAAGTGCTTTGAAGATGTAGCAATTGGTTCTGGTGGGCCTAAATTCATCTTTAGTCCCAGGGACATCCATGAACCATTTCTATCACTACCCATGATCAGAGCCACAGATCAGTCAGTCACTCAATACGTAAGAGTTTCAAGCAAGATTGGGGGCCTGCCCTTTAAAAGCCAGACCCTCCTAGGTAATTTTGAGTTGGGTTCCCAAAAATCTAGCCTGAAAAAGTTACCATCCATGATCTGCCAGCATACAGCATGACAAGACAACCCAGTATCTATGGATCAAGAAAAAGATGTAGAATTTCTGAAAAGCAGATGATTAATAGGAGAGATACATAGATGAAAAGCTATGGTTATCCACTCCTGAAGTAGATTTCCAAAAGAAAAGTGGTCCTGACCCAAAAGAAGGAATGGGTGAAAAGGCATTCGGTCCTACCACAAATACATTTTAAGGTGGGAATGAGGTCAGGTATCTATATCACTTATGTTTTTCTGATTACTTCCAGAGCATTAGCACATCAGTCATCATAAAATAATTTTAGTGGAAGCATCTACTGTTGAAAGCAACATTTCAGATCCATTTTTATTGCAAAGTTTGTTTCTAAAAAACAGATTACAAACATTTCAAGAGGGCTGCATGCAGTTGAAAACCCCCTGTCTATGTATTACAGATGCATGTATAAATTATCTATGTGGATTTGGCAAAAGACATGGTAGGAGAAATTTCTAGAGCTTACTTTTACTGAAATCATTTTATTAAAAAAGGAAGAAAGAAAGGTTGAAAGTGGTTTTGGATTGTGAAGATATTGACACTTTTGAAATGGAAAGGGCATACAGGTCTCTAACCCCAGGTCCATTGGCTGAGGAATCTTGTTGGGCTGTAATAATCAAACTTTTAAGATTAAAGAAAAGGAGGTAATTCTGAAAAAGGCAATACAATACTATAAAGAAAGAAATCAGAGGATACAGAAAGGTGAGAGAGAGTTCGTATTTTCTCCAGCTCTACCCAAAAAGAACTGAGCAGAGAAGAAAGAAACTGTTGAATTTGAGTCTTTAATGCCAGGAGGCAGGTAAAA
>VWZY01009932.1:57004-74654 GCA_013399075.1 Chloroceryle aenea | reverse complement strand
AAAAAAAAAAAACCAACAAAACAACTGAAATCGTTTATAAATCCTAGGAAGGAGCATAACTGCACAACATTTGTAGGATAAGAAGCATTCTTTACAGCAGTTATTTTATTCTGTGATTTATACTGGTCTCCTCCATCTATCACATGGCTACAGTGTTCAGTTCTGCCTTGTAGGAATTCACTTTTGGCCTCACACTACACACTCTCTGCCAGAACAACACTTTCCTTAGGTTTGTGCAAACCTTCTGCATCTGTTTTCTGTGTAAAGATGTCAATAAACAGCATTAAATTCTGTGGATGCATCTGTTCTGTGGCCCTTGGTGATACAACAGAGGTTAGTACTATTTCAGTGAGAAACTGAAAGCATCCCAGGACAGTCTGCACTCTAATTCAGAGGATTCAGCTATAACTCAACAGGAAAGTTTGAGTCTACCTTCTCTCAACCTTTACCCAAATGCTGCAAAGAAAACAGCTACAAGGAGCCAGAAGCATCTGCATCCAAGGCCCAAGAGATCTCCTTACATCAGTTCAAATCCTGCACAAAATTGTCCCTGAGCTCTGAGGACACTGATAGTTAAAATACAGACCACTCTTTTGGATATCATCTACCTTAAGCAGAATTCAACTGCCTATTAAGTTCCTAAGATATTGCCACACTTAACATTGATAGATAAATCTGATCTTATTTTTCTAAGATGCTCTTAAATTTAGATTGATGGTTTTAAATACAAGTCTGAAATCCTGACACTACTACAGTTCCTTAGGTCCTCCTCCCTCTTGGTCCAGTCAAAACCGGGTGTTCAAGAACATTTCCCGGCACCACTTCAAGCAGAAGGCTGAGCCAAGCCGCTGTCTTTACAGCGTGGGCAGGTGGGAAGGATCACTTGCACCTTCCCCCTTATACCAAAAAAAGTCACACAGGTTTTTCCCCAGAACAGCAGGCCACTCATTTTTATACTGCTATGATCACCTCATTTAATTCTCAGGCTAAATAAATACATTTTGAAGCTCCAATTAATACTTTTGATTTGGCAGTTCATATACTTCATAAATCCTCCTTTCAACTTTCCATGACAGCACTTCCACAGTTCTGTGTGCACTCACTACACGTTACCTGCAGTAGTCATTTGTTGCCAATGATAAAACAGTGCAGACCATCACAGACTCAAGAGTCCTTCAAGTGAGAAGGGCCCTCAGGAGGTCTCTGATCCCCACTCCTGATGCTCTCTAACCCCTGCCCAAAATGATTTTCAAGTTTAAAAACACTACAATGGCACAGAGAACAGCAGCTCTGAAAGATGTTGGGAAGCTTCTCCTTTACAAGGCCAGTAAGACAGTATGGCACTTCAGATTCCTGCAGTTACATCAGAGATGTCTGTGCAGAGAGCAGAAGCCTGTGGCAGGCTGACTAGGGTCCTCTACTGCAAGCTTGGTGCAACTGACCCAGGCTAATCTACAGGCACACAATGTTGTGTAGCTTCTTCACCCCCTGACAAAGTCCAACCAGTCAAGCTTTCTTCACAAATCAGCTCAGGATGTGAAATCCTCAAGAACCAGCTTCTTCGATGACAGTGGCAATAAAATCTAATAGCAGCCTTCTCCTTAACCCAAAACCAACAAAAACCACCCGAATTGTTTCCTCTGCAGGAAGTCCCTCTGGGAATAAAAAGTCATACAGGATTCGGATCACTTCCTGGATTTGTGTGCATCTATCAAAGGGCAGGCAGCAGCAAAGATGACACCACCCTATCCCTGCTTCGAAGTACAATCCAAGAGAAAGGGAAGAGAGATTCAGAACTAAGGGATTTGGATTGCCTCCTCCACTATTCACAAGGTGAGAAATTATTTGATATGTAGGCCAGCGAAAGGTCCCCTTTCCTTTGTCTAGAAAGGCCCATCCTGCTAATGGGAACAAAGGAGGAGACAGAAGTTGCAACGCGTATTGAGAGTAACGGGAAGAGAGAGAGACACAGCGGGTGGAGAGTTGATAATGCAGACAGGAGAAAAAAAGAAAGAAAAAAAAAGAAAACTTCTTAAGATTTTTTCTAAGAAAAATGAATCTTCACTGTAGTGGTTCTTTTATTAGAATCCCTCATGCTTTTTTCTTGCTCCCTCTTCCTGACATAGTAAGTTATGTTCAAGCTGACTGTGACACTTTGTCAGGGCACCGCATTGTTCTTTTCGCAGACAGCCCCCTCCTAGCCTCGGCGTGCGGCACAGTGCTCCAGAGGCAAGCGTGACAGCACCTGCAAGGGCTGAGGATACTCCCTCTCCTAATGGTGATTAGAAACCATCACCTGCAACTGGATTCAGTACACTTGCCTTTTCAAAATGAAGGGGAAGGGCTCAAAGTGAGGCTGATGTAAAATGAGGTGGGGCAAAGGAAAGTGTCAAACCTTTTAACAAGAAAGCTGTTCTTCCTACTCAAAACTGTTATCAGAGGCAGAGGTGGTACTACTTTTCTGGAGCTTTAAAAGCTGGCCTTTGGAGCGTGACAAAATTCATCCATGCAAGTCAAGAGTGTAAAGCAACTTAGCTATTTTTTTTTTAGCATGGCTTTTCTAGGTAAATATTGCCACTTTATGGGACCTACATCGTTACAGCAGCAACTTGAAACCCTGTAGTGGCTTCATTCATAGATAAGAGCAAAAAAAATCATTCCCATCCTGAGGTACCTGCAGTCAGAAATGATACAGACAAAAGGCAGACGACAAGTATAATCAGCTTTTTACAGGAGGTATAGGAAGGCATACTGCAGGTTTGATCTATGCCTCACCAATGCAGACCTGAGCCCAAGTCCCTGCAGATTTGATGCCGAGCCTCACCAAGTGAGCCATCTTTTCCTTGGAGAAGCCATGCAGGTGGTGTGCCTACCATGCTGACTGCATCTGATGTTACCAATAGATCATCTCAGTGTGTCTAGAAGGAAAGCCACAACTTACATGCCCTGCCAAATACCACCTGCAGGCCTGCCAGCAAATGGACAATTGGACTTTTTTTGCTATGGCTTTGCTCAAAATTACATTTAATTTTCTTTCTCTTCATCCTTTCATTTCCATCAGCTAGCATGAATTTTAAAGCACCAAGGTAATTTTATTGGAAAAAACCCACAATTTCTAAGACATGTTAAGACTTACTCTTCAGTTTCTTACAGACTTCTTGAACCACGTTAACAAAAAGTTATTTACCCCTATTTATTTCAATTTACCTTTGCAAGCAGAGCTAGCATGAGGCACAGTATGCAGCTAGGACTCTCATTCTTAAGACAGAAAGTAGCACAAAGGTAAATAGTATTACTTATCCTTTTCTCATGNGCAAGCACACACTGGCTGCCCATGTCCAGCTTCTTGTCTACCAGCACCCCCAAGTCCCTTTCTGCAGGGCTGCTCTCCTCCCCCAGCCTGTATTGATAGTGGGATGATACGGGGATAGGCAATTTAGTAAGAATATTAATGATCCTAACACTCTGGAGAAAGTAATAGGACTACCAACTGAGCATCTCAATGTGACACGCTACAGCCCACCACTCAAAAGATGGCTCTTCCTGGTGTAGTAAACTGCACATCCAGAATCCTCTAGAAATAGCACATGAGCTTAAGGCTTTGCATGACTTTGCCTCTGGTTTAACATTTCCAGTCCTGGATGCAGCTAAAAAATTGAGTTCTTTCAGAAATCTGAATCTCAGTTATGAACATCAGGCTGAAAAGGTAACTTTTCATAGAATGGTTCCAGTTGGAAGGAACCTCAAAGATCACCTAGTTCCAACTCCCTCTGCCATGGGTAGGGGCACCTCCTACTAGACCAGGTTGCTCAAAGCCCCATCCAACCTGGCCTTGAACACATCCAGTGATGGAGCATCCACAATTTCCCTGGGCAACCTGTCCCAGTGTCTCATCATCCTGAAGAACTTCTTCCTAATCTCTGATCGAAACATACCCTAGATTCATGCACTCACAAGGACATCTTGGTAAATGGAAACATTACCAAATGCCATTTGTATAAAGAAGAAAACACATTCAGCTCTGTACTGCAGAGAAATTTGCATTCCAGTGATGCTGAAGTTAAAAGGACACTACAGTCTCTGAAGAGAGTGAAAAAAGCATCCAAGAAAAGCAATTACCTTTATTGCGTCTCACTTACTTGATGCCTACCACAACCGGGTAAGATCTCAATCTTACCCATGAAAGGAAGATTGAGATTCACCCTCCCTCTAGAAGGATAAAGCAAAGACAGCAGATCCCAAAACCTGGGATATTCTTTCTGATCAGTTTAGCTGCTGCTCATCCATGTTAAATGAAAGAGAGTCATATACTCCCAGTGAGCAAGTATGCAAAATTCTGGAGAAATTCTACCAAGGATGAACACAATTCCATATGGCACTGAACTATTTACCACTGTTACTTTGATGCATAATTAACCTTGCTCACTGGAGGAAAGATGTAACATGTACACAGTTTAAATAGATACAGACCAAGCAATAAACACCCACTTGACATTTGCATTGAGAATATTTTAGCAATTGAAGAACAAAAATCAAAAATAACCCATTAACATCACCACAGAAAAAAAGACTGTCCCCAAAATAAGCATTACAAACCTAAAACATCAAATGTTAAAATTTCATTTAAAAGAAAATCATGTGTTTTGAAGAAGACACCCAAGCAGCAATGTTCCTAATCAAAACCCTCTGCAAAGCCCACAGACGTTAGCCGCAGGTCCTCCACAGAGGAGTCTGGAAGCCTTTTGCCAGGAAAGGAGACAACAGATCTGTAACTGAGCCTCCTGCGCAGAGCTCCAAGCACCTTGCACACTGCTGACCTGCCTCTCTGAGAAAATGTGAGGGAAAGAGATTGAAGATAGTTGTGGGCAGGTAGAGAGTGTCATCACCCAAGGAGATACACACAAAATGGGCACTAAAGGAGCATTCAGACCAGACCTGATCTCAGTGACCCTGCTCTAGCAGGGGGGGGTGGACTAGATGACCTTTCTAGGTCCCTTCCNCATATACTCCCAGTGAGCAAGTATGCAAAATTCTGGAGAAATTCTACCAAGGATGAACACAATTCCATATGGCACTGAACTATTTACCACTGTTACTTTGATGCATAATTAACCTTGCTCACTGGAGGAAAGATGTAACATGTACACAGTTTAAATAGATACAGACCAAGCAATAAACACCCACTTGACATTTGCATTGAGAATATTTTAGCAATTGAAGAACAAAAATCAAAAATAACCCATTAACATCACCACAGAAAAAAAGACTGTCCCCAAAATAAGCATTACAAACCTAAAACATCAAATGTTAAAATTTCATTTAAAAGAAAATCATGTGTTTTGAAGAAGACACCCAAGCAGCAATGTTCCTAATCAAAACCCTCTGCAAAGCCCACAGACGTTAGCCGCAGGTCCTCCACAGAGGAGTCTGGAAGCCTTTTGCCAGGAAAGGAGACAACAGATCTGTAACTGAGCCTCCTGCGCAGAGCTCCAAGCACCTTGCACACTGCTGACCTGCCTCTCTGAGAAAATGTGAGGGAAAGAGATTGAAGATAGTTGTGGGCAGGTAGAGAGTGTCATCACCCAAGGAGATACACACAAAATGGGCACTAAAGGAGCATTCAGACCAGACCTGATCTCAGTGACCCTGCTCTAGCAGGGGGGGGTGGACTAGATGACCTTTCTAGGTCCCTTCCAACCCCTAATGTTCTGTGACTTTCCTCCCCAGTTTCACCTACCCAGAGATTAGATTTTCACAAAAGAAACATTTTGATCAAAGGATAAATTTCAGTCTGAGTGCAGTTTTATACAGGACAAGTTGCTTTCTGTTGGAAGTGTCCAAGGCTGCTCTGCTCTATCAAAGAGCAGTAGCAGTTCAGCAGGACACCTTGTGCTGCCTCAGTGATGTACCTCCTGTATTATCTAAATAGTCATGACCTGAGGCAATTGAAAGGTCCCCACCAAAATATCCAGCAGCACACTCTCTGGTGTGTGCTCTTAGTACTGGTTTGACATACTTAAGTGTGAAGTAGTTTTTGTTACAAAGTTTATGGAAGCTGTCAATTCTATCATTAGTAAATAACTGAAACAGATTATTAACATGGGGGCAATCCACTGTAACTGTACAGATCTGCATCTGCTGGAGACTTGTTCTCTTGGCTTTTTGAGTTCTTCATGAGAAGTGAAGGTAAAGGCATCAGCACACGGTTTCCCAGACGGGTGGTGCTCCGATGCATCCAGAGTTACAGCAAGACATCACGGTAAATTGCAGGTATTTCCTAAAAATGTTTCACGTGCCATCTGTGCCTCTTGCTCATTTACAGTGCATGCTCCTTCTGTACCTAACAGCACAGGTAAGCCTGTATCTCCCTCATATGAACATGACTGAAGTACATTTTCACAAGGTTTACCATGCTTTCATTAAAGAACCACACTGGAAAATCTTAAAGAAGTCATAAAATACATCCTACTGGAAAGAAGCCACAGCATAAATCTTCAGGAAAAATGGGCTTTCTGTAGAGTTTTGGTCCTTCGGCCTAAGGTGGCAGGTTTTTAACAGCTGCAGTAACTTTGCAAGCTTTTTCTATCTTTAAAAAAATAACTAAATAAAAAAATCAGAAAATTCATTATGTTGTGCACAATTCCTCTTTACTTGCCCCAAATCTACATCAAGTCAAAGCATAAAAGGAAGTTAACTGCTGATATTTTTAGTACTTCTTTCCTAACCAGTGATTTCTGTACTCTTCTTGCCTGAGAAATTGAGACTAAAAGGTTTATGTGACAGAAAGCAGTATCAGAAGACAGAAAACAATCATTTGGAAAGGTTTCCCTCTAGCAGAACTATCATTTTTCCTACCTCAGTTACAACTTCCCCTAGGCAGAACATGGTAGAAGTGTCGAAATATTCGCAACAGAACACGCAACTGCAAACATGCAACCACTCGCAGCTAAGTTTTACTACAAATGTGAAAAGGTGTGGCACACTGGGAAGAATGAGTTTACTAGCTTATACTGTGTAAGCAGAAAATCTTTGCGGAATAGCTCGTTTTGCTCCAGAGAGCAGTTCTGCTCATGAATCTGTATGAGTCACCAGCTCACACGTACATACGATGCCCAGCTGCTGATGGCAATCCTGCCCAGCTGCACAAATAGATCCAGGAGACAAAGCAGCTCATAGCCCATGTCAGATGCCTGAAGCTGGGTAGTATAAATGCTGCTCCTTCTGCAGATGGTCAGGACAAAATCTGAGAAACAGCTACTAGGCACCCTGAATTTAATTTTTAGCATGTTGCGGGGCATAGATGAGTAAGGATTTGAAATCAAATGCCAGGATCCATCAAGTATTTCTGCCAGGGAGGGGGGTGGTTTTCTGCCTGGAAACAGCAAAGGATACGTTTGTGTCTCAGTAATGGTTCTGGTCATCACTGCCTTCTCTGGAAAGGAAAACTATGAGGAGCAGAAACTGGGGGATTAATTTGCCTGTGTAAAAGGGAGAGGATGAAGTCTTTTAGGCAACAGGTACAGTGTATCTACATAGACCGTGTCTCTCACAGCACTGCTGAAACACAGGCATTACACAGCAAACAGTGGGAAACAGTGAGACTGATGGAACAAATCACAACTTCTACGCCCAGAGACCATTATTGCCCATTCAGACAGAGCAGACAAACACTGGGCACTCTAAGGTTTTCAACCTGAAATCACATATAAATCAGCATCTCCTCACAGTGAAAGGCTTGGGTTAAATATAGTCAGAATTCAAACTCATGACTTCAAGAAGTCAAGACTCCCAAGAATTTCTTACTCTAGTGTGTTAAGCTATCCCTGAAAACAAAACAAAACAAAAACATTAGCGTCTAGGAAGATTGACACACATTGGCAAAATGAACCTGAGAAGAATCTGTGATTAGAGCCCGAGCTTCAACAAACCAACAGTTTATATGCCTACCAGACAGACCAAAGCCCTAAGTCTGCAAACAAAGAAAAGGGAGTCCTGAAAGAGCAGGGGTTTGGGGAGTATAACGCTCTGCCGTGGGAGTTGGACTAGCAACAGAGGAGGGAACCTGCTCTGCTTTGGCAAATTCAGTCCTCAGGGAAATGTGAAAGGACAGAGATAAAAAAATTTAGAAGCAGCACCTGTTTTGTGGATGTGAAATACTAACCTGGCATGTTACAGGTAGAACCCATTGATAGACTCACGTCCGGTTACAGAGAGAACTAGAGGACTTTTGATAGTCTCTAAGTCATGGCTCCCATCTCTAATGTGTACAGTGTGTACTAATATATTTCATGCATTTTCTTTGGCAAGTTTAATGGAAACAGAGGCTTTCAATGAAAAGGCTGAGCCAAAACTCACAATACCCAGCTATACTGTCTACACACTCTTCTCTTATTTCCTTCTGCTCTCCCACCTCCCCTACCTCCTCAAGGAGGAGAAAGGGGTGGGGGGGGGTGGGAGGGTGTAGACAGAGCAATTAAGTGATATTTTTCCACTTGGCTCCTGTGGAAGGTGAGGTGATCTGTGCTGTGAAGTTCTATGTTGGTTCCTCTTATTTTTTCAGACACCAAAAAGGGAAGGAATAGAAAAGAGCCTCTTTAAATGAAGTATGCCCTTGTCAAAACATTTTAACAAATGGAAAAGGCATGCCCATTAAGCTAGTTTTCCAGAAGTTCATCAACCTCACTGTTAAATGTTAGCATGTAAGAAATATTACTCTATTTGTTCTTTATGGTTTGTTCCAAGATCAAAGCACTGTGGGCTAGAGGGTGTTTGACATCCAAGAAACACTTGTTGCTGCAGTATTGTCTGTAGTGACTTTTGTTGGTTTTGTTTCTTTATAAGGATTTAAGGAACAGCAGTCAACACTTGAGCACGCTGGCATCCCAGCAAATGCCAAACCCGTCCTTTTAAAGCACATGGGAGAAGAATATTTTTATGACTCTTATTATTTTCTCCTTTCATTACATTCTCTGATACAAGTAACTGGAAATGGTCTTGCATCCCAATCTCCTTTCACTGACAAGAGATTTGTCCAACAGTGAAGTCAACACTATTAATCCTTAATTTGAAAGACAAGCTAGAGCCTTATATAGATAAATCCACAGTTTGTTTTAATCTATAAATCATTAAAAGTTTTGGTTTTAAATACAGTTTGTTGTCCAATGTAAATTTTTTCAGTAGTTTTTATTTAGCTACTATCAGATGGTGGATGATACTCAGAGGGCTGAAAATATGTGTCAGTAACATGCAGCTGCTTTATTTAACCAAACCAGTTCAACTTACTTAACTTATGAAGATTGTTTCAGTAGAAGCATTTCAACATTTAGGGCTTAGCTTCAGAAAAGCAAAAATTTCAGTCAAGCTCAGTTACCTGAGCTAAGTCAATGTGATTTAAAAAGCATCTCCTCCCAGCCCCACATCAAGATAAGGATGTAAACTTGGTTTACATTCTGGAAAGCAACGACAGTTGCAAACAAATCCTGCAATCTGTAAATGGCCTGTTTATTTGAAACAATGACTCAACTGCAAATAGTTATAAAATAACTACAGTTACAAAATAAATACAGATTAAAATAAACAAACAGGAAAAAAAAGGAGGGAGGGAGAGAGAGAGAGAGAGAGAGAGAGAGAGAGAACTCTCTATGTCCTGACAGCCATAGGCCTAGGATGATCCCCTGGCTCTCAGGAGCAGCCTTGTTACAGATAAATTTTTATAAATTTACCGAGTTTCATCTTCATTTCAGTTATATTTGGTACCCCAACAACTCCCATGGAGTGTCTGTTCAAAGACTGGATTCTTTAATGGTTAGGAAGGAGCTTGTTTCTTAACTCCAACCGAAATGTACTCCTAGCCAGTCTATACCTTCTGTTCCTCTGCCATCATCACCCTTCAGCTTAAAAAGTTATTTTCTGCTATGATGTATTTTAAACCAAAAACTTGCATGCTCTCTTAGGTTTTGCCTTGTTAAGTTATACAAGCCAACCTTTTCTAACCTCTGTTTATAAAAACAAATTCTCCATTCCCCTGATCATCCCTATAGCCTTGTCTATGCAAGTTTCAGTTTCACATCATCTTTCTTCAACACTGTTAACCAAAACCATATGTGGGATCTTAAACAAGGTTTCATTAATGACCCTTGTATGCAGCCAGTGATACTTCCCTACCTGGAATTAGCTTTTCTGAGACATCCTAGGATTGTCTTCACCTCTTCCATATCTTTGCAGATTACTGTCAGCTTGTAACTGAGTAACTCCCATGTGTTTCTTGGCTATTTCCAGCTGATGACCTCCCAGCTTAGAGCAGCACGTTTCAATAAGACCCTCCCCAAATGTATAATGTTATCTTCTGCACTCATAAATTTTATCCCATTTGTAGCCCTCAACATCATCCAACTCTTTCTGTGCACTATGCTGAACTCCCTTTATACTGCTGATGAGTCCCAGCTTGGTGTCCTTGATTAAAAGATATGGCAGAAGGAGCTCCCCAGGGTGAACTGCCCAGAACATAATTAACAAATAATTTTAAAAATTAATTTTAAAAAATAATACTTATTCTACAACCCACCCTAGGTACTTTTCAATCCATAAGAAAGCAAGATTAGTAAATCCAAACTGGGAGAAGACACAGTACTACAACCAGCATAATTACACCACTGCTTTAATAGGAAACTGACAGTAATTTTCCCCCAAAGCAGCATGGTAGAGATGAATGTAACAAGGCAGGCTTCAGTGGGACAAAGGACAGAATTGCTTCCTTGTTCGAGAAGGTTACTCTGTAACAGGCAGCATGAAAAGAATGAAGTAAATAGGCAAAGGCAAGCAGAGAGGAGCAAAGAAATGTGGATTTTTAAATAAGAAGGGAGAATTTGATTTAAATACTGATAAAATACAAGAATCTGAAAGAAGGGTATGACAATGTAAATGACAAAAAAAGACAATTACTATTTCTACCAAAGACACATTTGCAATTAAATGTGTTGGGAGAAGTCAAGTGAATCCAGGAAGTTCCAAGGATGGGGCATATTCATGTTGTTAAAGCAACATATAGAAGGTTAAACAGCATCTTTAATTTTAAGGTCCAAGAGAGAAAGAGAGAAATTAAATTTGTTAAGAAATTGAAGAAAAATCTGGATTCACAAAAAAGAAAAGCTCTTGACTTGAGAAACTTTTGGGAACAGAAATTTTCATGGGGAGAGGGGGAAAAAATCAGTGACATACAAATAATGGTATAATTTCTTCTCACCTCCACCAATAGCTTTTTTTTTCCCCCCTTCACAGCCAACCTACCTTCTCCTAACCTCTTCCTCTTGTAACAAAGAAATTCCTCATTCAGCAGAAACTACTCTCACTGTACAGTGCCTTATAAAATGGGTGTCAAACATATTACAGTGTGCTGAAATTACTGATGTTAAACCAACCACCAATCAATTATACTCAGAGCATGCTGTCAGTTTACCTGACAAAAAACCTCAGATTTACTAAATATGCTTGTCGTTTTCTTTTGGGCAGAATTCCCCAAACAAACTCCTTTTAAAAAACTGTTTACTAGAACAATAACAGAAAGACTTATACAGAAGCATGCAATGATTTCTCGGACAATTAGCAGACAAATAACCCAGGACTCCCGTGACTGCTACAGGGCTCCGGTCTTGTAGCTGAATACCAGAGCGCTCAGACACGCATCCAAGCTCTTACCGTGGTAGAGTAAAAGGCTGCAAAAGGATGGATCTCCTGTCTCCCCAAGGCACAACTAATTCCCAGTCAAAGCAATATTAACACAAACAGTGGAAACAAAAGGAAACAGCAGACAAATAACATTGCTTGTATTCCCCTTTTTGATAATTTGCCTAGTGATCATTAACTTGATACCTGATGCACACAAATTGCTTTCCAGGTGTTAGCCTTCGACAGTCAAATACGGAAAATTAAAGTAATTTTCCTTTTCTGTTACTAAAATGTTAAACTTGCTCGTTTGGATGGGACAACAGCAAGTGCACATAGAGAAGCAATGAATATACATTTCAGATAATTGTGAGCAATATACATCTGTTTTAAGATGCTTATTTATGTATTTCGGTTCTACATGTAATTTTTTCTAGGTTTAATTAAATATTCCATAGAATATAAAGTGTAATGTATAACTGTAGATGTTATGTAATCTTTTACACAGGTGCACATATTTCTATACATACAAACACTTTTTAGGAGAAATTCCTACTACATTTACACTCATCTTTGCATAGTTTTCTTCATTTTTACAGTGTCATGAATAAAAAGATGCTGAAAGACTAAATGAAAAAAGTTTATACTCAACAGCTCCTCAAGGTGTTAAGAGCAACAGTCAGGAAACAAGTTAACAGAAGCCCACTCTAACATTTAAATTCTAGTAATAACAGCATACAACATTAAAAACTTAAAGTAAAAACAACTATGAGGACATAAGTTATCTAGAAAAAAATAAATAGAACACGAAGAGTTATAGAACTTGTGTTTCATGAAAGATAAGTCATATGAAACTCAATACCCACTGTTTTGAAAATGCTGAGCCAAATGGAAGGAAAATTCTTGATTTCTCAGAAGGCAACATTTTATCTAGAACATACAATATTTTAATTTCCCCTTGAGAGACAGAATATTGAACACTTAGTTTGCTACCAGTAGTCTCCTTCTACCTTCGTTTTGTAGGTAGAGAGCATGAATTTCTCTCCAGCACTAAGTGAAGCTCCTTACAACGTGGCCAAAATTCAAAACTTCATCCCACTTTGCCCACATAGAACAGCCTGGACTTGCTCATCTTCTGCTGTCCAGCTGCAGCCAAAGAACTCACTGCTCTCATTTGTTTCAACCCTGCTGTATGTCAAATTCCCTGCTGCTGTCCAACAAAGAGATGCATCCTACACACACTGCAAAACTTTTCCTAAATTTCATTAGTTAATCAAAGCATTAGACACACCTAAAACACATCTACTGTAGCAGCCGAGAGAAACAAGCTGAAACACAAAGTCCACTGAAATTCTTCCAAATACCACTCAGCAGAACATCTCTCAAGTGCCTACATTTCCATATTGAACTGCCCCCCACCTGTGGCAATCCTGCTCTCTAACCCATTCCACATCACCACAAATGGAGAAAGAGCCATGGGCATGAAGACAACCGACCCATTCAAGCAGAAAAAGGAGAGTCAGAGAAACTCTTCTAAAATACCATGTAAATAAACATGAGAATTATAAAAGGTCAAACAATGGACTAAGGCCAAATAAAAGAAATGCTGGCATTTATCCTCACAAAAAAAAAAAACCAAAACATTCCAATAGCATTTTCTTTCATATTTTTTGTTTAACACTTTGAATTGTACAAGAGAAAAAAAAAAAACAAACAAAACCAAAAAACACTACAGAAATAAATAGGGGGAAAAAAATATAATCCAAATTCATTAGTGACCTGAAATAATTTAATTTTATGACTAGAACTTACCATTACACTCATCTAGTCCAACTTTCACACACAACATAGACCACCAAATTTCACTCAGTTGCTCCAGAATTTAATCAATATCTTTAAAAGACTCTGCTGAAAAGCCTCACAGCCTGGAAGGGCTAAGCAACACATCAAACAAAGCCATTACATTTCCCTGACTGCAATTACAACCAATGCCAGAGAATTTTATCTGCAAACAGCCACTTTTAAACAAAAAAAGCAATGCAAAGCTAATGATCTGAATCCCACTCACTGACGTATGACTTGCAGTTTCATTCAGAACTTAAAGCCTGATAAACAGTCACAAGTTACAAATTTCAGATCTCTTGGTGAATGCCTACCTTTATTCTTTTTTCTTCTCCTTTTCTGCCTTTTCATGAATCCTTATTCAAAAGTGACACATTTGTTCAGTTCAGGGAGATTCTTCTCTCTGGAGGGGAAATAATTTTTATCAGTAAGACTCCCTGGTGATCAGGTAGACTTGGAACTGCTGTTAATCAGCCTTTTTGACATGGTAGCTTGAATAGCACTTCCCATGATGCTTTGTGTGTCTACCTTAATTCTTTCCTTTTGAACTCACCATGACTTATAGGTGTCTTTTTTTTCCTTTTGTGTGTCTGAAGTTATCCCTCTATTAACTTTAATTGGAAAGGTACCTTTTGTTCCCCTAGAGTAGTCATATACTAACCACTGAACTCCCTAGGCTCAAATTTCTGGGGTAGCAAGAGTTCAGTTTTCTGATAACTAAAAAAAAAAAAAAAATCCAGTGAAAGATTTGATGCCTTTATTATTGCTAATAAAATAAGGGATATTTATGCTAAAGGTCAACTGTTGCATCTGTCTGCATCAGCAAATACAGAAGCTTCTACTGCTTCTACTGCAAGTTACAATGAGTACAAAAGAATGAAGGGCAGACACTCAAAACCCTGACCCTTGCCATCCATAAACTACACTGAAATGTGTGCTGCTAAAATTATAAATAATAATAATTTAAAAACAGTCACTCAGTAAGACACTGAGAGAAACTGAAGTTATTCCAGAACAGCAGAAGCAACAAACCTCTGTGGGGTTGCCAGGGAGGTACCAACCTGAACAGGCAGTACCTGAGATCCCACCCTTCCCTCAGCATTTGGGGGCCCTCCCCTCTCTCCAAGCTTTTAAAATTAAATTTGTCAGAGCTTTTGAGACTCCTGCTGCACTTCCAGGTCTAGAAAAAGCAGCACAGAGACCCTAAAAGTTTCAGTGAAAGGACAGGGAGACACGTGCTTTGGATAGGACACATTTCTTTAAGAACTCTAAGATTAAGTTATCCTCATGCACTTTGTTTCACATTAAGGATATTTGTTCACATCTATTTCATGGCCTGATCACAGTCAAATGAAATGCTACAGAAAAGGGAGGTTACACAACAGGCCTCAAAACACAAGCCTGCCCAGAAAGCTGAGTCTCATTACCTTGATTGCTGTTCAGCTCTATGCATCCACAGAAAGTGGCCTAAGATTCGTCTCAATTTCCTTTGTACCAGAAGAAAACTTTAGGCTGATGAAGGGCACCTCACAGCTCAGAATACCCTGAGGTATAAGGGCAGCTATAACTCTGTACTGGTGGTACTGACCAAACCCAACCAAAAAAACCACCCCAGTAGTATATCAAAGATTAGCATGTGTTGTGGTTTAACCTCTGCTAACAGCTAAATACAACGCAGTCATGCACCCAACTTTTTCCATCCCCCTTCCTGTGGGATAGGAAGAACTGTGAGGAAAAAAAAAAAAAAATGAGGGTTGAGATAAGGGCAGCTTAATAAAAGAATGCAAAGACAGAAAAAGCCCAACAGTACTAATAATAATACTAATGAAATGATAGACAAAGCAAATGATAAAATCCAGGAAGGCTGTACCTCTGCCCAAGATGCCAACTATCCCTGCTCCAACCACACTGCAACTACATGATGCAGCAAATTAAAAACAGGTACCCCCAGCCAGCCCTCCCCTTATATAGGGGCATGACTCAGTATGGTATCAAACATCTCCCTGGCTGTTTCAGTTGTTTATCCGTGCTGCAGCCCCTCCCAACTCCTTGGGCCAGCAGCTGCTGGTGATAATTACCCCAAACCCAGCCCACGACACACATGGTTAATGGCCCACCCCACCAAGTGCACAGAATTTTGCCATCCAGCAAAGTTTAGAGATTTCTTTCTGCATATCTGGGGTCCTTTTTTTAAAAAGCAATTGTTTTAGGGTAGCTAGGGATAGTATTAATGCTTCAAGTACATGATAGTTGGAGTAAACTACTGACCCGGTGTCATACTCCTTTACACCTGTATATACAGGAGAACATCAGATTCACTGTGTTCAGTACAAGGTCTCTCTTAGTTCATTTTGTGACTGAGAGAAATTAACATCAACTGTATAGGCCGCCTCCTCTTCTACCTACAATGAAGTGAAACATTTATCCTGCTCTCCTAAAATACAACTAGCTAAGGTACAAGCAGAGGTGACTGAGGTTTCTATGTGCAGTGCTGACCAGATTAAAAATACAACCACACCTTTAACACTCAAGTGTTTTTCTATTCTCCTCAATCCATGACTGACCACAGCCTAAAATGCAGGTAAAATTTAATGTAGTTTTCAGATGGTCTAATTCAGTGTATAAAACTACCTGCACTTTTGATTCCTGCCTTACTTCTCCCCACTCCCTTTTTAGTATCAGGCATGCGTTGCAAACTCAAGGTGTTGTCTCCTCCTAAGAATTACTGGACAAAACCATCCTTTGCAAAAAGAGCTGCCAGACCACAGGATAGGGTTAAAATCACATTCCTCCAGGTTTGCTGCAGCTGAATCTGTGACTTCACAGCAACTGCTGCTTCCTTTCTCAAAGCTGTGCAGACAGGATGCTGCCAGGCATACCTTGGATGAAGCATGTGCTTTGCACACATATTGGCTCAAGAGACACATGCTGGGAACACAACATCAGCATGGGGCATGGGGGCCCCAGTGCCTGTTCACACAGCAGCCAGTGCAGTAGGATAGCTGCTCTGCCAGCATCTCTCTCAGGGGTTGTTTACCAGATATTTCACCCACATAGGATTTAAGCATTTCTGGCAGAATGAAAGATGGAGAGAGCACTGCTACTTGAATGACCCAGTGCCTGTGAAAGTCATTGGGTCGAAAGACCCGCAGTGAGAAAATTCTGTTTGTTCGCCTAAACTACAGACCATACAGCTGTTTGTTTACCAGGACCCCAAAAGCACCTCACCCTGACTTCCAAGTGACACCCTAGGAGGAAAGACTGCTGCAGTAGTCCCTTCCTGATGGCAGACCTGGCCAGCACCATGAAGCACCTACAGCAACACATCCCAAATGCAATCCCTGTTTTACCAGGCCCATGGGACACAGCATGGCCATGGCTTCTTTCCCTGGCTTGGATCTGTGGTGGGTCAATCTCCACTGGCTGCCAGGCACCCACCCAAAATAAGACAGGAAAGCTTGTCGGTCAAGGAGACCACTTAAGGGCAAAAGGAAACTTGAATTGAGGAATACTAATGTAATTTATTACCAATTAAAATAGAGTTAGCTGGTGAGACAAAAATTAAAACATCACCTTCCTCCCGTGCCCTCCTTTTTCTCAGGCTTACCTTCACTTCTGACTCCTCTGCCTCCCCACCCCCAATAGGGATGAGGGGCTGCGGTCAGTTCATACCAGTCCCNCCTGGGCGGCCCCGGCCTCTCTCTCCTCACACAGACCCGGCAGCCCGGCTAGCAGCTGGGCCCAACACAAGGCCGACCCCTCAGGGCCAGCACCTTCTCGGGGGTAGCAGTGTCATGGGACAGTTACCAGCAGAACCTCAGCACTTCAGGTGTCCCGGGCGGCNTCTCTGCCTCTCCTTCCTTCTCACGTTCCCCGGCTACAGCATAGGTTGCTCTCCATTGGGTACGGTCCTTCAGAACAAACCGCTCCAGCGGGGTGGCCCCCCAGACTGTAGCTCCTGCCAGGAGCCCGTTCCCTGACTGGACTCCTCTCCACAGGCTGCAGCTTCCTTCAGGGAACGTCCACCTGCTTTGGCCTGGGGCCCTGCACCAGGGGTGCGCAACAGAGATCTGCTCCGCCACGGCCCCTCCTGCGCGGCAGGGGTCTCCCGGGGAATCTTCGCGGGGGTGGCTGGATCCGCTGCTCT
>VWZY01009932.1:30924-56884 GCA_013399075.1 Chloroceryle aenea | reverse complement strand
AATTTTTTTTTTTTTTTTTTTTTTTGTGGAAGAAGAAAAATGAAAACAAAGACAGACCAGCAGCAGCTTTCCTCAGCGTGACACAACTGATTGGGGAAGTTTCTGGGAAAGAAGCCTTGCCAATTTCGGCCTTCAGGACTGAAGTAAGAGGCAGTAATCAAAAGTGAATCAAAATGACCACGGAGCTAAAAGAAGATGCTACAAGCCACAACAGCAGCAGCCTTCTCTGCAGGGACTGCAAGACTGCCTGGTACTGGCACTGAAACCAGCTCATCTTCACCCAGCTGACTGCCAAATCACCCCCCTCCCCAGCTGAGGCAACCCACTTTGCTCCTGCACAGGGACTGCTGACAAGCAAAGCCAGCCCTGGAAGCCTTTCCTCCAACCCTAAGAGCAGCTGCTTGAGCACAAGCAAGGCCACGAGGAAACAGTTTCTCCCATGTGATCTTCCCAGGCTCCAGGGAAAATAAAATCCTGCTATTAGGAGAGAAACAACCCCCTAGCAGAGGTCATTGCTATAGGACCCCCTAGCACGGGTGGCATATGCAGCTGTGGCCTGCACGCAGGTGCCAACTACTACATCTGCTGCAGGCCTCACTCCCCACCTTTCTTAACGGTCCAGCCAGGCTCCAAAGCAAAGGCAACTCCCCCGGGGACATTCTCTAAAGATGGCATAGGAAATCTCATGGGTGCAAAAAGCACAGCACTCTGCAGGCTGCTCTGCAAGTGTCTGGCAGCCCCCACCCCTCTCCAACTCCAGAGCTTGTCTTTGAAAAGAGCAGATGACTGATTGGGGGAAATCTTCCCCATGTGACACCCCCACACCATGACATCTCAATCATACTTCCATTTCTTTTTTAAAGTAAAAAATGGTTTTCCTTGTCCAGTATGTTTATCAGTTAGAGCCTGAGCCAGTTATCTGCATAGGTTTACGGTATGCAGCCTAGAACCGTTAGATTTTTATCACGTCTTATGAAAATCATACGCAGCTTACTCTTGTAACTGTATATTACAAGGTAAACATGTATAGAGAGACTGGTTCTCCTTAGATTACTATCTCTGAATTGATGCTGTATGAGGCACAACTGCTTAAAAGGTTATAACTGATGTAATTTTTGTCATTACAGGTAATTTATGGCTCCTGTGTGTCTGACTTGTCAAATCTTCTTAGAGAGATCAAACAAGGTCTGTTTGTCATATGCATTTATCTAACACTTGTTCCTCTGCAAGCTTCAAAACGCAATAGTTATTCTTTTCTTGGGCGTCACTTTTCTCCAGTATGCCTTGCTGCTTAGTCCTTGTAAACATCCTCCTAATGCAAAATGCAGAGATGCTTCAGCAGCAAATATGAGCAGTGACTACCTCTCTATGGGCATTTTTAGAAGGGATTTTTTTCCTAAGCAGGGCTCCAGTCCTTCAGAGAGATCTGAAGTTGTGCACATAAATATTTTGAAGCTCCAGCTGTGCCACAAACCTTGGTGCATTCTTTTCTCTCTCAGCTTTGCATAATTCTTGAGCTGATCTTTGCTGCTGGGAAAGAAATCCTTTACGAAAAGTCCTGGAGAACAAAATCCCCTTTCACTGGGTAAGGCAGGGGAATACACACCTATCTGTGTTCATCCTCAGCCCCTGCTTGCCCATGAGCCTCCCCTTCACCATCAAGCTAAGTTAAGCTGACAGGTCTCATTCTGTTTCCTCATCTTACCTTGGTGGCAGTCATATTCTCCTTTACGTGCTCAAGGTTAAACCCCAGTTACTCACAAGATGACAAAAGTTGTGGTGGTTTATTGTATACTTCGTGCAGATTTCAAAACAAACTGAGCAAGCATAAAGGCAAGCTGGGAAGCGCAGACGGGCTCACTAGCAACACACACAGGGCACTGGAGGGGAACACAGAGCTTCAGCTCACACCCTGCTTTTCTGCTGTGCAGACACTTTGGAGTTACAACAGCTCAGAGGGCATGGGCGACAGAAGCAAATGTTAGCCAGATAATGGGAAGGAGGGATGGGAGGCATGCTTCTCAGGAGCCCTGGGGATTTTGTGAAGTGCCAGTCTGTATGAATGTCTCCAGCAGAGCTGAGGAGATGGCAGAGGCTGTGTAAAGGACTTGCTTCATTCTTCCCCAAGCACAAATCCCCTGGAAATGAATGGACATGCCTCTGTGCCAGGCCCAGGAATCTCCGAGCTTACAGAGAAAGTGCAGGACAGCTCATCTGTAACATGGATTCAGTGCCATGCAGCCCTACTACATGGGCCCACAGCGTTCTGACAGGGAAATGAGCCACAGAGGGGATGAGTGAAAGGAGGGTCCCAGCTCCCCACTTGCCTCACAGCACCACAGTTCCGCACCTGCCCATGGGGTACAGTGCTCCATAGACCCTCTGCCCAATCATGTCCATGTGCAATACACCATGTATGAGGAATGTAAAAAGGTGAGGAGCCCGGCAACATCCACACATAATCGGGTTTCACATTTATGGACCTTTTACCCATTCTACTGTTAAAAAGCTGCATTTCTCAATGGCTATGAAGTGTGAAGTGTCTGGAAACACAAAGCACGCTTGCTGTCAAGGAAAGAACTGTACAGAGAAGCTTTGCCAGTTAAACTCTACATCAGGTTTTATCTTCCTCTCAGGTATGAAATGTCAGGACATGCTTAAGCAGGCAATATGATAGGAATCCTAGAAAGAAATAAATTAAACAAATAAAATTAGATAGTAGCTAAATAGATATAACTTATTTATTCAATAATGAACACATAGAAAATAATATATTCTTATTTAAACAATAAATAAAAAGAAATGGAATCAAAAGAACTATACTTTGCTGGAGGTGAAGTCCTTGAGTAATTATTTGAATTGACTATCTTCACGGACACATCATTTTAAAAAGTGTTTACATGCAGAGGTTTTGTCTAGCAAATGGGAAATACTTGGAAAAAGTACAAATAATCCTTCAAACCCTATATGCAGAACAAAATTTCAGCTGCCACCACACCCAAAATGTAGGGCTCTTAAGATCCAAGGATATGACCCAATAGCACAACATGTCCTTGAGAAACACCTGTCTTTGATTCAGAAACATCTAATGCCTGCAAAAACTGTTCCTCGTATCCGGGAAAACTTTGGGGTTGCCAATGGCTTGAAACGACTTTAATGTAAGTTAGAATTAAAGACTGACACTCAAACATAGCAATGAACTAAATTGCATCAGTGTGTTATAAGTGATTTACATACCTGACTACAGGAATCGCAGAAGTATGTTAGTTGCAAAACAACACTAACAACCTCGTAATTAATATAACTGGCACACTCTCAGAAATACTGCCCAGCTCTGGGGATGTTTTCCATCCACATCTTTGAATCTTTCTATACTACTTAAAAAAGAAAAATCAAGTATATGTATTCAAAATTCATTAAAGGCCTAATAACTGTTATAATAAATAATATGCTTTTTTTCAGACTGATTTTAGCACTGATTTATTTTACCACACTGATAAAAATCTATCTCCATCTCTGATATTATTTAAGCTGCCTCAGGATCTGCCTCCCCCCACAGTTTGTTTTCTTCTTTCTTTTTCTTTCTTTTCCTCACAGTGTCGTAGATGAGGATCTCTCTATCTCTGCCCCAAGCTTTACGCTATAGTAGTCTTGAATGGCGTAGAAGCATCTATCTCTGAGTACTGGAACAATGCCTCTGACAATGCGTATTAGCATTCTGGCACTTTCCTCTAGATGAAATTTCTATGTGCTTCAGACAACAGACAATGTTAGGAGAGTTGGACAGACACTAAAATGCAGCAGTATTCATCTGACCTTTCTGGAAACTGTTTCAGTGCTGCAAGCAGAAGACAACAGTAGGCAGAAATATCTGAAAAGTCAGTAACAAGCTAGAAAGGAGCTGTGAGGTTGAGGATTTTATGAAAGAGGAATAAAGTTGTACTACTTCTGGGCAGACGGATTCATTCAGTTAAAGAAAAGGCAAAGGTAGCAAAAAAGAACAGACACAAAAATTGTCAGTTTGGGCCAAATAATCAAGACATCAAAACATGAATAGAGTATAAAATGGTTACACTGTAAATGCTGGCTTCTACAGTAAAACAAACAAATAAATAAAAAGAAACAGAAAACAAACAAACGAGTCCTCCCCTGTAAAACAAAACAAACACACACCCCACAAATAAACCCCAAACCAAAAAACAACCCAAAAAAACCCAAAACCCACAAACAACCAAAAAAACCCCAAACAAACCAAATAAGAGGGACAGACAAAAAAGACCTTTTCACTTAGGAGCACAGCTACAGCCTTACTGACATTATCAACATTTGCTAGAAACAATCTCCTAATGAGAAAAGGAAAATAGTATGGTTTATAAAACCATGCTGAGGAAGGAGCTAGTGCTCTCACGCAGATTAAAGGCAATCCATGTGCTGTGCCAGACAGACTTGACTATGGTAGTTGAGCACACCAGTTCTGGATCACAGACTTCATGTATAAGATAGCAATACCAAGTGGACACGATGCAGTTGATAACAGTGACTTTAACTGACAGAGTTAACTTTCAGAAAATTTTAGTGACTGGTTTTCACTCCAGAGAACTAAAGACTGTGGGCTACCTGCAATCTTATGTCTGGGTGCTGTGCTGGTTTGGGTTCAGGATATCATCACCAGAAAGCCTTTCTTAGATATTTTACAGACATCAACTGTACAAAATATTGATAGAGTAACATGTGGCATCCATACTTTATGGGTTTTTTTTTATAAGAACAACTTCATGAGCAGAAAACAGCCCTCCATATTACAAATATTTTTGGTTACCGCTGAGATATTTACAACTTCTACATAGACTGGCAGGCCCAAAGGATTTACTCCCTAACTCTCCTACAGTTTAGAGAAAGTCTACGCACAATATTATGGCCATAACCTGTTGAGAAGCTGAACATTAATTTAGGTCATAACTATAGAGGAATTTCAGCTGCCCTATTCATTAGTAGTAGCAAGTGCTCATTTTCTCAAAAAATACCTTGATAATTAAATCTCCTGGAAAAATACACTTACCTTCCTGTAAAACAGTACCTTTTTTAAAAAAAACAAACATAATTTCTGTGAATTAGTCCACTCTGTGAGGGTTAGAGACCTTACTCTGAAGGCACTTTTGCTACAAATCAAGGGCTTTCTGTCTGTGCTTGATGGACTTAACCCTTTATGAGGTCCAAGACTAAAGTAAGTTATTTTATATGTATGTATGCAATCTATGTATGCAAACATACATATAATGTGTGAATATGACAATCTAAAAGAGTAAAACCTACTGATTTATGCCATCAGTGAGAAGCCTTAGTACAACCTACAAATCAATGCAATCACATCAGTCCATGCCACATCAGCGATGGTTTATTGGTAACAGGCCCTGCGGCCTCCACCATGGCATTCCAGAATGACCATCCTGTATTTTCATACCACATGTGAATAGAATAACAGGAAATGGGGAAGAGAGACAGAAGAGCAATGGAAGGCAGTGTCCCACAGAAGATGTCCTCTCTGACCAAGTCTCAGCTGCTATCAGAACCAGGGAAGAAGGTAGC
Organism: Chloroceryle aenea; assembly: GCA_013399075.1. Classification (NCBI taxonomy): domain Eukaryota; kingdom Metazoa; phylum Chordata; class Aves; order Coraciiformes; family Cerylidae; genus Chloroceryle; species Chloroceryle aenea. The sequence continues at coordinate 51,298 of VWZY01009932.1, read as the reverse complement.
AAAAGAAAAGAAAAAAAAGCAGTAGGAGCCACAGCACACATGCTTCAAAGAAGAAACATTCCCATTTCATTTATTAGGTAAATTTTTATTTATTAGGTGAATTGTGATCTGTCAAGCTTGTTATCTTACTAAACGACAGCTATTTGGTTACCTCGATCTCCTGCTCCTTCCTCTAACCCCAAGTTTTTGCTGGTTTTGGTCCACGTCACAGCAGTTACACTGGAAATGCTCCTGGCAGTGACTCCCTTCACCCACTGAGCATCTACACTGTAGAGCACCACAGACCTGCCTGTCTCAAAGGGGACTTACAGGAACAGTCCTAAGAGGAGCAACAGATAATACCTTTTTTGCCAAAAAGGCTCTTTTTCAAAGACATGCAGCCAAATATAACTGCCTCAAGTATTAGCACAACCTTAGAAAGTTTCTATCAAGGAGAAGAGAAAAAAAAAACTCTTCTGAGCAGTCTTGCTAGATATTCAGAGAGACGTGTCAAAGGGATACTAGTTTTACTTGGATACAAGTCAAAGGGATACAAGGGATAGTTTACACTCACAGCATTTTCCAGAAGTGCATGGCAACATTACCCCAACATCTGACACAGGCTGTTACACTCACCTGAACTCAGTAGTTATGGTAGGTCTTCCTGCACCCTCCTGGTACTGCAGTACGTCCACCAGGCATCCCCTACCTCACAGGGCAAATTCTACTCCTGGACCTGGACTGGAAGATCCCAGCAGGCTCTGAAGAAATGCACTATCAGGGTATTTAAACTCTGTTATACCTCTTTTCTCCAAATCTCAGTTTGAAAACAATGCCCCGTTTTCACTTCAGTGGTACAAGTTCTAAACAAAGCCTGTTGCCTCCTTGCATCCGTGGAAGCTGGAAGAAGCATTATCTACACCAAACAGGCAAACCTTGGGCATTTTACATCCCTTCCATGTCAGCATGAAGTTCCCATTTGTGGCTGGACTAGTTTCTCTCTGCAACTAGTTACTAAACAATGGCACTTCTCCCACTTCGACTCAAAATCAAAGCTGGTGCAGAGTTGACCCAGAAACACACTTCAATTCCACAAAGCCTTTCCCTGACACTTATTTGATGTAGGACACAGAGGCTTACAAAGGAAATATTGACTACTCAGTCCTGAATTTTTACACACATATTTGCATCTTGTATTAACAACATCCAAAAGAAATGCCCAATAATCATGAGGGTTGTATTGCTTAAACAAAAATGGAGAAAAAGGAAGAATATAAATTGTGAAGAAATTGTTAGGCTACATATAAGTAACCTGGGGAAAGTTGTTTCCACACCAACAGATTTTCAAATTTAGATTATCAGGTTTTCCATGCATTTGTTGTTTGGATGCTTGGAGGGGAAAATTTAATAAAAAGTGGACCAAAGTCTGTCCCTTTTGCCTCATCGTGAATAAAAAGTATCACTGCCTTTCATCTTCTGTGTCTGGCTAGTCACAGTCATCCAAGCATCAATAAATAAACTTCAATAAGACATGAAGTTAGCTTGAAATCCAACTGAATTCCTAAATTCCAAGCATAATAAAGGTAAGTGGGATTGTCTGGATATTTCTATTTTCAATTCTTGTTCTTTTGACCTCCAGTGTTCTTCACTTTTCAAGTTGTTCTTTGCAAGGCTGAGGACTAATCACTTCTTTAGTAGATCTGGATATATCAAAGGCCAACTTCCTATGGATGCAAGAGCTGCATTACCACTCAGTTAAGGTGTATGCAACTATTTCTATTTCCAGGGTTGCACATTTTTGCATTACAGAGACCTGTGATACTGCAAAGATTTATTATAACCCTACTGTAGGTGCTCAAAATGGTTTAGTTATTGGGCATAAATTCATTCTCTGCAGGAACAGTGTCAGGGAGAAGCACAGGCAGGGCTGTACCATCCATGTGTGGAGATGAGCCAGGAGACACGGTGACCCAGCATGGGATGTGCCCTCACTGACAAGGTGCAGTACCACAGGGGCTGAACATGAGGGAGAGCCACGTGGCCATAGCAGTGAATCCCATCAACAGTCTCAGGCAAGGTCAAGTAATCAGCCAATTTCAAGATACATCCAGCAGACTAGGGTAAGAGGTAGGCCCGGAGACAGGACTACAGCATGAGTCCACCCAGAAGGCAAAGTAGAAGTAGAAGCTGGTAGAGGCCAGCACATTTTGTCCCCAAAGGACCCTGACAACCATAGGCTTTGGGGAAAAGTTCAGGCACAGTCCTCACTCCATGAAAATGAAATAAAATGTTGCCTTTGAGTTCCATGAGGTCAGGGTTCACCTGATGTCTTTCACTTCCAGATCCTGTGACATGCATCTCAAATGCCCCGGGACCACCTATCAAATAGATTTGAATGATAAAAGTTAACCAAAGCCATACAGCACTCAAAGCACCACAAAGTCACAGCTGTTAAGGATATTAGCACTGTATAAACCACTAACAAAATAAAAAATTACTATTGTGTTTCTGGCCAGCACTAGAAGGTTTTGAAGCTTTTTTTTTTGTAAGTCTAGCTGCCAACAGTGCCATGGGAGCACTAACACACTGCCATTTCATTTCAAGGCTAATATTGAAATATAGTAAAAATCTGCATTTATACAGGGCTATAAAGGCCAAAGAAAAGATTCCTCTTGCTTTTGGCAAGTTTTGGATCAAGTAGTGCATTTATTTGAGTGTGTGAGAGTGATGTTGCCCTCTGCTGGGTAACCCACAACTACAGCAAAGCCCTCGCTCTTGAAAGTCTCGTCAGACTCAAGTAGAAGCAGCTTGCATTATTTTGATACTAGAATCTTTAAAAATACCAGGTAATTTCGCTCTTTTTACAAGTGAAGAGACAGGAGGTACAGGAAAAAGAAACCAAACAGTTTTGGTCCTCATCTCCTTGTAGAATATGGCCCATTGACTTCAAGTTCAGAATTGTACCTATCCAATTTTTCCAAGGTCATGTAGAAAATCTGTAGTAAAGTTAAATAAAATGGGAAGGGAAAAGGAAAAGGAAAAGGAAAAGGAAAAGGAAAAGGAAAAGGAAAAGGAAAAGGAAAAGGAAAAGGAAAAGGAAAAGGAAAAGGGGAAAGAAAGACGTGTGGAAAGATAGATGAGAAAAAGAAACACTCCTTGTTTCATGACTCTCAAGATTTAACCACAAGACTGAAAGGAAAAACAATCTCTGAAATACTTGCATTTAGTCCTTAAAACCTCTAGACACCAATTATTTACTGCAGGGTATGTCTACGTTAATTTTCACCTATATTCATTTATTTGATTTTTCTCTTTTCATGGAATCAGATTTAATTTTTCTTAAGTAACAGATAAATTACTAGTGTCTATATTATCAGCACCCTATTAAAAGCAGGAATCCAGCTCGATGCCACTGGGACATTGTAACATTCCTATCTCATCAGTGATCAGACTAAGGTCTAGGGAGTGAAATTTATCAAATCCCATTGTACAGTGTATCTGGAAGGATGATAAACATGATTAAAATTCATTTCACCAACACAGTTGCTCATATGTATTTGATGTCCTTTTCCTTGGAATAGTTAGACAAATTGCACAGTTCCCTAAAATGAAATTCAGTCTTGGATTTTATATAACGTGCCCTGATAATACAAATCAATATTTTGACAAAACACATTTTTGCCTGAAGATGAAGTATAATGTGTAATGAAATACATTTAAGTTCTTTATAATTTATCCTGAAAGCACAATGCATTTGACCAAATGTCATACATCATTCCATAGAAAGCTAGGTAGAAAATATAATCTATAGTACTTTAAGAATCAAATGCATTGAGAGAGTGCACAATTAAACAATAGTCAGAAAACATTTCAAATTAAGCATCTATGGATTGTTCTACACACTTTAACTGCAATATCTGTAATAAACGGGATGTTTCCCTCTAGGATTTCCATGTCCTAGACCCATTTGGCTATGGCCTATGGATCCCATAGCAAAAATTTCACAGGCATCAGTGACACAGACGTAAATTTGAAAGTTGGTAACTTAACATATGCTGGTTCCTAAATCTCATGTGGTCCGAAACATCCAGAACATTTAGGAGCCAGATTCTCCTTCATTTCTCAGGCAGACATGACCGCCCTCGTACCTTAATGGATACTGGCATCAGTTACTATCTGCATGGCCAGGCAAATATACAAGTGGGGATTTAGCCTTTGACTGAAATACAAGCCAGATGAGGTAGTATTTATTGGGAAGACTCAGTAACTCAGCAGATAAGACTCACTGATACACAAAATAAAACAAGCCATGTATTTTGTTTATTAAGGTTTGCTCCATGTAATAACACATCTTATTGGAGTCACGTTTACTGCTCTCTTGGCCAAAACAGCCTGGCCTTTACTCCCTACAAGGAATTATCAAGAATTCGAGACTTAAATGCCCAGCTGACGACCATTATACATTAACTGTTTTCATTGAGGCCATGGCACGAGCATGTTCAGGCACTACACAAAGATCTGCTGCTAAAACATTTCCCACTTGAGAGGTAATTGTTCTCCAGTTAGGAAGTAATCACTGAAAAGCAAAATCCTATAGATGACACTGAGTTTTATGCTCACAGAAAGTTAATCTGTTTTCCGTCCACAGCAGAACTGTGTGTAATTTATAGGCAAATATTCAGCCCTGGTGTAAGGCAAGTGCAATTCTTATTGATCTCAATAGGAGATGCACTCATTTATAGCGGCGCTGGTTTGGCCGTCATGTCTGTTTAGCACTAGAATGAATAACATTACAAGTCAGGGCATAGGTTCAATAGGTGCTGAAAGCTTTTGCATGTGAATATTAAAATAGCCTGTCTCCACAATAGCAACTATTTTGGGCTGGAGAACACAACATGTGCCAATCTGACTTGCATAATGCTTCGCATATCTCGGGGTTCGCTACTCTGAATAGTTCCATACTGAATGGCTGCTTAATCTCTCTGGTACAGTTACTGTATAGATCCTCTATCTAACAGCACGATGCAGCGCTCTGCTCAATAGAGGAGCCCTGTATTCACTCTCAAAAGCACAAGCCAGCCTGTAGGAGAGACTGAGGCAGAGCTTTACTTGTAGAGCCCTGTGGCTTACACTATTTTGGTATAAGTTTAAAGAAAAACACATTTTCCTTTTTTTTACACATTTGGTTTTCATTTGTTTGAAACAGTTTTGTAGCCTAATAAAAAGACCTACAGTTTCATAAAAGGAAGTTAACTGATTGTCTTTGGGCAGTAGAAGACTTTTCCATTTATTACTGGTTTATTTTAAGGGCATTAACTGCAGTCAGCCCACGAGCTGTGTTATAGAACTGATCTGATTTAGGATTTTGTTTAATTACACTGTGTTTTATTAAAAAAAAACCCACAACAACAACATAAACCAACCAAACAAAACAAACCCTGTCCCCACAAAAATAAATCCCTAAAACCCCACCAAAAACAAACCCAAAGAACCCACAAATGTCAGTGTGAAAATACTTCATCTGTAGCCTTTCTTATTACACTGCTCCGTCCTGGAAGGCACAGCTCTGCTTGTGGACTGTCTTGTAAACCATCACCTTTTCCACTGCCCACCTGCTTCCTGGCTGGGAGCAAACGTACCCAACAGGAACAGAGGTTCAGGGTGCTGGTGTTCCCATTCAAACTCCTTCCAGCAGCAGGAGGGTATCTCATTTACCAATATGCTTTCACCTTCCAGCAGAAGGAAATGTGACAGCCTGATCCCACCTTCCAACACTGAGAGCCAAGGGGAAAGCAATTTGACTGTCTAACCTTGTGTCTTGGCAGAGGGACAGGAAGGGAAGTAGCTTGTCTGCTACGGCCTTCCCACTGATAACGTACGGACCTCAGGATGGCCATAATTTACCCAATTAGCCACAGTGCCTCCCATCCTCAAAATGTACTCCAAAGACTTTTATGAAATGGATGATCACGGCACATGGCTCAGGATTACAACACGTGCACTTTTCTAAAGCTCAAGGAAACACACCCATACTGTACTTTAAATAGGTTTATAACACTGTCTTCAAGACAGCACAAACAAAGCACTGTGTGTACACATAAAACATGGGCAGCCACAATTCACCTCATAGAAGTTATACAGGATAACAAATACCTTGGAAGCTTTACTTCCAAGAACACAGCCTATTCCTTCCTTTTTTAATTGGACATTTCCATATAATATATACTATCTCAATATGTTCACTTTACAGTTATGACTAGAGTGGCTATTCAGCATTGAGCTGTATTAATTCAACTGTACATCAAGGGACAAATTAAGATAAAACCATAATCCAGATAAGTAGAGTAACAGCCCTGGGAAGGTATATGAAAAACTGAATGCTTTGCTCAAACCCATAAAGAAAAGAATGAGAAGAGAGAAAAAGAGGACAGAGAAGAGTGGAGAAATAATACATAAAAAAGGTGAAGTCATCCAGGGTCTCTTAACAGGGAGTTTAGCCACAAAATCCACAGTCATGGATCTTTTTGCTCCTGCCTAATACAATGGATCTTTTGGTGGTGCTTTCTAAAATCCTGTCCTATCAGGCAGCGTCACTGTCATATCTTCTCTCAGTAGTTTCAAAGAGTTAAAGGGATTTAGTACCTAAGCAAAACTCATGCTTTGAGTCACATTGGAGTTGAGTCTGGAGAAGCACTGTAGTAGTGTGGGAGGATTACATGAACCCTGGAGCTATAACTAGAAATTTACCAAAAAAAAAAAGGAAAAAAAAAGGGATTTTTGAGTCTAGATTTTACCCTGGACTATGGAAGGCAGGGTAGAAGGTCAAAAAGGACAGAAGAGAAACATTTTAGAAAATAAATTGAAGACCTGCTTGCCTTAGTTTTGACTGACAATTTTTTTTTAGTAAGAAGTTACTTAGCTAAGTAAAGGGGCAAAAGACATATGAAACTCATACCCAAAATCTGAGACCCACATCAAGCGAACAAGGAACTCTGAGACACATTATCCTTGATATTTCTGTGGATAATAAATAAAGTAAAAACAAATTACCAAGGACTCTTAGCTGGCTACCACTCTGGTGGATAGACCCCAAACCTACTCTGGCTTGTCCAGTACAGCCAGGGTGACAGGACAAGCAGTAAACTCTAGAGATCTGCAAATGAGTATCAGCCAAGCACCAAAGTCTCAGCAGCTGGAAGTTGATGTAACCAGGGAAGTTGCCACCGCTGGACATTTGGGGCTATTATGGGGAGATTAAAATTGAGCACAGCAGATATTACAAATAGCACACACAGTATCCAAAAAGGTCAGTTGGCTTCAATAACCTATGGATTTGTCTTGCTTTGAGATAATTACTCATTGTGTGGATCTCAAGAAGATTACTGTATAAACATAGTCTGATATACTAGAGGGCCTGCTCCTTCTCCTATCAAAGATGACAGCAAACTTCAAGCAAACTGACTTCAGCCAAGCAAGAACAAGGTTGACGGCAATGGGCTTCCTTACAACATAGGAAGGTTTTGCTGTGAGTGAAGATCAGGACTTGCTGTATGATATATGGAGCATGGGGCAAAAAGACGTTTTGCTTTGCAGGATAATAGAAGCCCTTCTTTTATATTTCCATATCTGATATGTCCAGCCAGAGGTTGGGTTTTTTTTTTAAATAAAAATCTCACACATGCATATCAGCTATTGCATTATACTGTTTAAAGCTAGAAACTGCGAGCTGTTAGTCTTTAAAGAATAGGCAGACAGGAAAGAAATTCCATCGAGTGATTTATAAGCAGGTGGAAGGAAAAGTGGAAACGTCTGTGAATCTTGGTCACGATCCAGTTCAGGGCCTTATTTTGATGGAGGGCTCCCTCTTCTGGATTTTGATTGAAGCATATTTCCCAAAGTCAAAACCAGTTTACTTTTTCCCATGCAACTCAAAGGCGGTTTTGACTAGAAAACCGATCAGGGAAAGAGCCTCTATATGTCCAACAGTTCCTCTGCCACACACACTGTAGGGATCTGGGCTTTGGGAAGCACATCTGACTACGCCTGCCCCACAGCCCTGTTAGAAGTAATGGGACCTGCCACTGACTTTTTAATTTTTAATTTTCATATTTAAGTTAACATATTTAAGTTAATGCTCCAGGCAAAAGGGTGAGGGTTTACTTATCTTATGAATCTTTATTTTTCTTGTTTTCTAAACACAAGTTTGGGAGAATGACATCATTAAAAAATAGCCTTAGTTGTGACAATTCCTGGGAAGTCTACTTCTGGACAAGAATGCCTTCAAGTTAAGCAGGTCAAAAAGAAAAATATCTATTTGGCTGGAAGTCCTCCAGAGACATGAAAAAGAGCCTTTTAGTCCTTTATACAAATCAAAATAGTCTTACATGAAAAATCCTCCCTAATCGGGGGGAAGCCCCCCCCCCCCCCCAGTAGGAATTCCTTCTGAAAACAGACACTTCCTGAATGGCAGGTGGGACTGCTAGAAACTGAAACTGCAGCTTTGAGTAATTGACGTTTCTTAAAGAGAACAACCTTTTCAGGCAGAAACCTGCCTCAATGAAGACTTTTCTCTAATACAGGCAGAGTTTAATACCCCAGTGCAAATACATCTGCAAGACAATGCTACGGACTGTGCACGTGGTCACCTGGCCTAAAAAGCCCCAGGTGACACTAGATGCCTCCCTGTCCTAGGTGCTCTGCAGCCACATTGAAAAGAGTGTTTGTCATCAGGTTTGTCATTTGAAAAGATGAGATGTGTAAAGGGTATGAATCAAACCAGAAGGAAAATGAGCTGTTTAATGCCAAGCAGCGGAGTGAATGGAAAGACAGGAACAGAGCACAGGCTTCTTGGGAACAAGCTCAGTGCACTCCACAGAGCTACAGCCCTTAAATTGAAGTCACAGTCACAGAAGGGGCTATAAAAAACCACCCAGAGGAACATGGCTACTTCAAGCTTACACAGAAATCAATGTTTGGGATAAGAGGTCCCCACAAGTTCCATCAGAACTATAAGCTGAGTTCCTAACTTCTAACTAAAGTCAACGTTATTAATAAAAATGTGGCTGGCTTGGTTTTTCCCCTTGTGCTGAACTGGACAGCTGTGTCTCCAGAAGGAATTGCCCTGTAGGTTTGGGGGAATGGGGTTGTGTTTTATATTTTTTATTGCTATTGTCATAATAACGGGAAATGAGAAAAGTTGTGCTGTATACTAAATTCCTATTACTTGGCTTTTCCAGGAGAAAAATCACAGCAAATTTGACCACTGTTACAAGAACACGGCTCTTGATTCTGAGAGAATAATTAAACAAACAAACAAAGCCCTACTGTTTTCTTACTACACTGCTGCAAATAAAGACTTACATTCATTTTCAGACTCATATAGCTTGGTCATGTTACCACAAACTGTTTTTGAGAAACCAAAATGTTTTTAGTTTCTTCCAGTGTACTCTAATTTATCTTCAGCAAGGTTTTGTGTTTATCTTTCCTTGGAGCAGAGTTGCCTAACACAACCAACCTTCACCAGGTCTTTGGGCTGCCATCCTCCCATGTTTAAGAGTATCTGTCTGGGATATGTGGACCTTGCAGTTGGCTCCCTCCAGAGCAATGACAACTTTAAGCATTTGATGAGATCTGTGACACACAGTGGGTTTTTTAAAACCCTGTTAAAAACAGTAACACAAACTGAATGGGCATCAGTCTTGTGCTTAACTCTCCCACAGAGAAAATCTGAGGACAATCTGCATTTGCTTTCTCTCAGGACATCTGCCTCCATCTGTATTTCAGGTCAGCCTGTCTGCTGGCAATGCCTAGCAATACACAACAGTATATTTGGTATAGTATTCAGTAGTCCTGCTGGTGACTCCAACTTCTGACCAAACTGCATTTGTGACACGAAACAAGGTTTCCAGAAGTAACACCCATTCCACACCACCTCTTCTGGGAAGCCATTGTGCTGCTTTCTTCCTGCCCTTCCATACAAAGGGTCAGGGCACTGACATGGAAAAATCTCATCCCACATTCATTTGATTGTCACCACTCAGGGGTTTTATGATTATTCCTGAGAGAAACACAGCAATTCCGTTCTGTCACACCCACAAAAACCTTATTCAAGGGAACTTTGCTGGCAAAAGGCCCTATTAACTGCAAGAAGAGCTGTTGAGCTGTCCCTTACTCCTTGCAAGGTTCCCATTAGCTGTGCGAACATGTGCCAGGGGATAGGGTGTTACTCCTGCCTAATCTCTTCGCTTATCCTCCTACTTCCCTATGGCTACTAGTGATGATGTCCATTCCCACACCTGCTCCCAGGTGGGTTCTTACTCCTGTACTGTCCTTGTTACACTTAATTTTTACGCTTCTGTTGCACCCTCCACCAATAGTTCTTAATTTTCCCGGCCTCTCTCCTGCATTCCTACCACCACCTCCTCGTCACCACTGCTCTGTTGCTACATCCTCTCTGTTGCTTAGGGATCCTTTCTGACATTATTTATTTCAGCAGGGTAGAGCAGGGCACTAAGACAACAGAAAGACAGAGATCTGGGAAGATTTCGCTGCCTTTTGTGCCCTGTATACCCATCATCATCAAAAGACACAGGCCAAGCCATTGAGTAGCCTCTACCACTATCTGTGTACACACTACAAGGGCTGTTGTGGCCCCGGAGCATCATTGTGTTGTCATTGCTTCAACTTTGTAACAAAGGTAGCAGACCTGGAAGTATTTCTTTCCTAATCTATTTTATAAAACATGACAAAATAGTAGCCAGTGTGTAGCTTTTCTTCCTTATTCAAAATGAATGCCAATGCCACAGGAGCTGAGGAGTTGCTTCAAATTATTGACAAGAGGAAATAATACTGGTTCTCATTTACTGCAGTCTTACTACCAGCAACATGGCTGTTATCTTATAGTCCAGGAGCAATCCTAGAACATAGGTGAGATGCTGAAACTGATGGGAACAACCCTCACCCTGCAAAATGCTAGAGTGCAGGGATATCAGGACAGTGGGGAACAATGTCAGAACAACAGCCCAATTTAGTGGACATATGGGAATCAAATGTGGTGGGAGGTGGAAATGGTAACTAACCAGCACAATAGCTGCATGTTAGAAAGTGTACATGGGGCCTGAGTGTAACCCTGAGAGCATCCACCCCTAAAAAATAATTCAGTGTTTTCAACAATTTCCTGGTGGCGACGCTGGTGGTGCTACACTAAAATTCCCATTATAATGGAGAGAAAGCAAAATTTTCCAGGCAAGGTGTGAAATGAAGAAGGCTCACCAGAATGTCCATCACCTGTAGTCACTCTTCATTCCCTGAAGGTAGCCTGCATCAATTCTACTAACCGTGCAAAAATCTTGAGACTGTGTCCCTGACACTGTTCCAAGACACTCACTCTGCTGCTTTCTGCCACCATACTGAAAGGCCTTTGGGACACCCAGTCCAGGTCATCTCCTCTGAGCAATGTCTCAATATACCTGGTCACTTCACAGAGTCAGGCTTTGAGGTGGGAGTACTACAGCACTTAAAACAGAGATGTTCTTTTTTATTCCCATAGTAATTTTCTACTCATTTCAATTGAAAGCTTTATTCCTAGTGGGTGAAATGATGAAATTACTTCAACAGTACATGGAATAGTAAATAACGAAGCAGAAAACCTTTCCAGATTCCATTTTTCTTCATCATCTCCGTGTTTTGTGCCTTTTGGCTTTAAAGCCAGTTCATGGGAATGCTTCTGGACATCTATCATTATGTCTATCATACATATAAAATTACATTCAAATATTACCATGGACATTGCATAGTCAACTACTCCATCTTTAAGAAGTGGCAGATCTATGATCTATGATTTTCCTGTGTGATGTTTATACAGGTCCTCTGAGCTACACAAATATATAACATATGTCTCCTGCTTCATCCAGAGCCCATGATGGACTGTTGAACTAGAGAATGGCTATTTGGTTTTACACTTATTATTCAGTTTGTGGTATTAAAATCACACCTTTCCCCTGCTGATCTAAGCACAGAGTTATGAATCCTAACACGCTTTTCTACAGTACTCACCACTCCTTTGTCGGAGTCCACCAGCACATCATGAACTTACCTAAAATACTTGCAACGTGGGTGTTCATCTCTTACTTCCACAGCTGAGAAACAGGGAGGTGTTGAAAATGTACAAGTTATCACAGATATACAGAGCTCTGAGAACTTGATGCAAAGCAGAAACCCCCTTCAATTGAAGCACTTCTTTAAATGTGCTTTCTCTGCACTGGAGAACTTTCTGCAGATCAGCCTTCAAAGGTACCTTTGGCAGAGGCAAGGAAAAAAACCATATCTTTTGAGACAGATTCAGCTGCATAGTCATGAAAAAAAAAACCACAACAAACCCACAAAAAAAGCCCACCAAAAACCAAAAACCAAACCACATTGCATTCCTCATGTTCCTGCCAGTTGTTGCAGCAAATTAAGCAAGTTTCATACAGGTTGGAAACACAAAAAATACTATTCACACCACCACCAATGAATGTGGTCAATATCCCACAGTAAAAGTAACATGTATCATGTATTTAAATGACAGCATTACAATCAGGAGTCAAAAAAAGTTGAAAGGACAAATTCTGGCACCTCCTAACTTTTAACTTTGCAATCATATTAATGTTCTATGAACAGAGTTTTCTGTTTATAAGTTTCCTACAAAATGAACAAAAATAACGAAGCCTCCTTATGCAGCATCATACCAGTGCCTGTAAAAGCACACAATTCAGATACCCCACAAGCCACTCTCACTTGAGCTACCCAAAGGAGAAATCACCTCTTGCTAGTTCTACAGAAGGGTAAGAACATGAGTTTCTCAGCCATTTCCAAAAGCCAAAGGCAGGAGTTATGGTTTCTGCCCTGGGTGCTGATCCAAGAGTTCACAGGCCTCCTGCCTGGTGTCTCCTACCATCCAGGTCTGCTGTTCCACAGGATTACCTCCATCCTGTCCCTTTCTCAGTCCTTTCTGAGATAGGGACACAGATTATCCTAGGGGTGGAGGATTTTTTTCTTTGCCAATCCATACCCTATTCTTTGACATTTTCCCCAGTTCTGACTAAAATTTCTCTTCCAAACCCTAAGCCAGTTGTTCTCAGTTCACTTCCCTTGACCTCCAGCAGGTGAAATCAAAAGATGGATACAAAAGACATATCAGTGAATCTCTGACTTGAGAAGAGAGGAAAGTTGCTTAGTTCTGCCCATATAACCATGGAATAGTCTTTCAAAAGGAGAATGACAGCAAAGGTAAAGGCTCGGATTTGGGCACCTTCTAGACAGTCAAATGGGGAGTGAACTGGAGACCAAAAAAAAACACAGTAAAACCAGTTTTTAATAAACTTGAAAGGGGAAGGATGGGAAATCATCACTGCTTTGGATAAAGCAGATGCTTACAAACCAGGTAAGTGTCCCAGGATATCACCTGAATATTTACCTTTTTTCAAATATTGATTACAGAATTTGTCTCCAGAAAGCTCCTATGAAACTGTGTTTCCCAGATATGAGGCCCCTGATCCACATGGGTCCAGAGCAGCTGTCTGTAAAGGGCAACTCCATACAAGCAGCATGCCTGTGGCATAGAAAGCAAATCAATGAGAGCAAGAGAACAATCTTATCCTGAAACCTACCCCTTGCTCATATTTGCTTGATGGAATGTGCAATATGACAATGCAGCTACAGCAACTTCATGGCTGGCTGATGTCCCTTTTGGCAGATCCAGTCTCTGTCCTACCTGTGCACTCCCACTGTCTCATTGGCACTGGCAGCTTTTGTCTGCTAAGTTGCCTGAACAGTTTCAGCACAGCATCTTAGGGATGCTTCCCCTTCGTAAAAGCATCTGCTTTACAAACATTCTGTCATACCAAAACTTGAATTCTACTGCAGTGCCCAAGTGCATGGAATATATTTTGTGAAATCAATAATGTAAAATTGTTTCAAACTATATTTTAAAGAGATTTGACTGTTCTGTGTACATGGCTGACTTCACTGAGAAATGCTGGAACAACCTTATTGTTGGTAAATTTTCACAAAAAAAAACCCAACCCAAATCAGCACAAAACATAGTGGTTTTTTTAAAGTAATATGAAAAAGATTGAAGGGATGGTGTCATAGTTTCTACTATATGATATCCTGAAGGAAGTGGCATTTGTAAAGTATTTGCTTGTGGAAATGAATTGACAGTGCCTATACTGTTCCATTTGCCCAATTTAATCACCCTTTTCTGTTAAAATACTGATGCCATTAACATATATTCAGGACCTGTCAAGGAGGTAGATCCTGAAGCCTTTACTCCTGACTGCAACAAACAGGAAGAATTGGAAGCTACTGTGCTGCAGGAAAGCTACAACATAGTGGCCATTACTGAAACTCGGTGAGATGAATCCTGTGAGTGGAGCATGGCTATCAATGGGTACAAGCTGTCCAGAAGGGACAGGAGGGGAAGGGTGGCGATGTCACCCTCTATGTTAAGAAATTCATAGACTGTGAAGAGCTGTCTCTTAAGAATAGCTATGAGAAGGTTGAGAGTTTATGGGTAAGAATCAGGGATCAAAACAACAAAGGAAACCTTGTGGTTGGACTACAGGCCACCTGATCAAGGGGAGCTCATCAGGGAGGCCTTCTTACTCGAGCTCCAGGAGACATCGTGCTTGCAGGCTCTCAACATTGCCTGCTTTTGTAGGAATGAGGTGAGAAAGGCCAAGGTGCAGCTGGAGCTGCAAGAGATGCAAAGAAAAACAAGAAGGGCTTAAACCAGAAGAGGAAGGTCAAAGAAGGCATACCCTCCCTGAGGAACAGCAATGGTGAGTTAGTAACAACAGACGAGGAGAAGGCCGAGGTCCTGAACANCAGGGGCAAGTCCTGCCTGACCAATCTGGTGGCTTTCTACAATAAAGTAACTGCATCAGTGGACAAGGAAAGAGCTGTGGGCCCCTCTCTGCAAGAAGGATGTTGAGGTGCTGGAGAGGGTACAGAGGTGGGCTACCAAGCTAGTAAAGGGTTTGGAGCACATCTGTTATGAGGAAAGCCTGAAGGATCTGGGGCTGTTTAGCCTTGAGAAAAGAAGGCTGAGGGGAGACCTTATTGCTCTGTACAACTACCTGAAGGGAAGTTGTCGTGACGTAGGAGTTGGTCTGTTCTATCTTGTGACAAGGAATAGAACAAGAGGAAACGGACTGAAGTTGAACCAGGGGAGGTTCAGGCTGAATATTAGGAAGAATTTCTTTACGAAAAGGGTTGTCAGACATTGGAATAGCCTGCCCAGGAAGGTGGTGGAGTCACCATCTCTGGAGTGTTTAAGAGCCAGGTAGAGGTGCTTAGGGACATGCGTTTAGGGGGTTTCATAGGACTACGAATAAGGTTGGACTTGATGATCTTGAAGGCCTCTTCCAGCTGAAACTATTCTGTGAATCTATCTTGACTTTGTNGTTGAACCAGGGGAGGTTCAGGCTGAATATTAGGAAGAATTTCTTTACGAAAAGGGTTGTCAGACATTGGAATAGCCTGCCCAGGAAGGTGGTGGAGTCACCATCTCTGGAGTGTTTAAGAGCCAGGTAGAGGTGCTTAGGGACATGCGTTTAGGGGTTTTCATAGGACTACGAATAAGGTTGGACTTGATGATCTTGAAGGTCTCTTCCAGCTGAAACTATTCTGTGAATCTATCTTGACTTTGTCAAGGCCTTTGACACCATCCCCCATNACCTGAAAGGGGCCTATAAGAAAGCAGGGGATGGTTTATTCACAAGTGTTTGTAGTGACAGGACAAGGGCTAATGGCTTCAAGCTAGAAAAAGGTAGATTTAGGTTAGACATTAGGAGAAAGTTCTTTAATATGAGGGTGACAGATCACTGGAACAGTTTGCCCAGAGAGGTGGTGGAGGCCCCATCACTGGAAACATTCAAGGCCAGGCTTGATGAGGCTCTGAGCAGCCTGAGCTAGTTGAAGATGTCCCTGCTTATTGCAGGGGGTTTGGACTAGATGACCTTTAGAGGTCACTTCCAACCCAATACATTCTATGATTCTATGATTTGTGTTTTGTTCACACTCAGGGATGTTTCTCAATTAATTTTTCAAGTTCCAAGAATTTTGTTTGATCATAATTGTGGCAAATTATGTACAAATTCCTTTCTATCCATGTTAGGAAAAGATTTAGTGAAACTAGTAGTCACATTTTGGCCCCAAAAGAACAGGTCTGAGTACAGACAAGAAAGTCTTTCCATAGAGATTCAGGTGGGAAATAAAAATAAATAAATAAATTCAGATCTATGAGTTTAGCTAATTAAACATCTACATGACAAACCTGACTTCATGGGGTTCTCCAGATCTTCCACCAACATCAGTGAAGCAGGCAAAATTGCCAGGCCGGGACCCTCTGGAAGCAAATGCCGTGCAGTTTTTGTTTCAGTATTTATTTGTTCTACAAATTTGTTGAAAATGTCTGGAGCTATACATTGCCCCATGCACTTCTGCAGAAGAAAAACAAGATTCATAATTTTCCATCACAGACAGGATTCATGTTATTTTAAGCATGCAACGTAATTGATACTGTCCAAAAAAATGGTAGAAGTCGGGGAAACCCACAAACTACACTTCACCTCTGACTGCAAGCTCCAGCAGCTATGGTACTTTGATCCTAATCAAGAAGTTGTGAATACTAACAGATGTAGCCAGGACTGACAAGTTTGAACCTGAGTGTCAGGGCTGAGCTGTGAAACACTGACTCACCATGTTACCTAGAGAGTCATCCTTATAAACAGCTTTAGACTGTCCTTTATCTACACGTGACCAAGTATAACTGCGTGTCAATAGAGCAGATGCAAACAGCACGGCCTTCCATTAAAGCGATCACATACCCAAGACACAAAATCCAGGACTCTGAGACCTCATGCGAATCTGAGAGTCCCCGGGGAATTTGTATTTGATGGGAAGTACATATAAATAGTATAATCTGTGAGAGATATAATCTTGCTCAAATATTTTCCACTTAATTTGAAAGGAAAGCTACCTATTTCGTTCAGCCCTACAGCCTGGGAGTTACAAAGATAAAAGGACCTCTCAGCATGAGCAAACTGCAAAATGTATTTGAAAATAAATTCATAATGACAATTGGCATTAAAGAATTTATTTCCAAATACATTTTTCAGCCTGTTCATGCTGAGGGGTGCTTTCATCTTTTGAACTGGATGCTACTAGGCTGAGTGGAGATGAAGAATTTCCTCTTAACTCTTTCAGTACCACATAGAGCAGAATCCACCAAGATTTTCTTCTAAAGTACTTATACCTGCATTACACAAGCTCTGCATTACAGGGGCTCAGTCTCTAGTCCCAAGCAAAGCAGCAGATCACCACAGCTCTCTTGGAAAGTCACTTGACACCAACTTTTAAGTGAAAGAGTATTTCTTCCTTAATATAGTCCCTTAGTGCTTTTTATCAACAGAAGTCCCGATTTGTATGCTAATAGTGCTTTTCTGGTTAGCCACAAATGACACCAGCTTTACCTACTAAGTAGGAGGCACACTGTGTAGGACCAGAATTTCCTGTCTCCCCGGTGGGAGTCAGTGTCATATGTTACAAAGAGATCCTTTGCTGACAAGGGAAAGGCAACCTCTGGCATCCATTCTCCATATTGCAACTCCATCATCATTGCAACTCAGTTGCTTTTAAGGTCACAAGCTAAGACCACATACAGTCCACCCTCACATCTCTGCCCTCCTGCAGTCATTACTATCCTGTCGCTTTGGGCATTCACACAGCTGCACAATGAGACAGGATGGGAAACAAATCCAGAAAAAAAAATTAAAATCAACGTCTTTGTTTTGAGTCCTTTTTCATCAAAAGGGTTGCCGGGTTGTCTGACTGCATAGCTAGACGAGTGTCACAGAGGTAAAAGTCAGAGAGTGGGAACCAGAAGTCAGACATAGGGATGTGCTGGAGAGCTAGTTGCAGCAGTGTGGATTTCTGCTGGAGTTAAAAAGTAATGGCTTAATCACGGACTAAAAATACAGGTATAATGAAAGCTTTGATATCAAATTCTGAGAGTGTCAAGAAAGTTGGGATGTAGAGGTAGAGATAGTACCTGTGAGGATGAACCACCTAGAGGCTGCATCATGGTGCAAACCTGCCCATTATTTCCATTCCTGGCCTCATGCTGTTAAATAAGGAAACTGGATGTAACCAAGCAATGGAGAACAAGAAGTGCCTAGAGAGCAACAGCCCCCAGTTATCCCCACCAGATCACATGTTCCCTTTCATACACCTCTATCATGTCTCATCTTAAAACACATTTGCTCTTTCGGTTCACTATTCCGCTCTGAAGGTTCTTGCAGAAGTGCCCTCCTTTTAACTTTTCCAGTCTAAATGGATGTAAAGCTTTTTGTCCCCTGCCAGCACCTAAATCCGTGGCATTTACCATTCTGATGTGTTCATGAGTGGCAGAACATTTGTTAGGCTGAACAAGCCAACCTCTCCTAGTCCCTTCTCACAAGAAGGACCCTTCAGCCTCACTATTTACCATCACAATCAGGAAAAGAGTGAGCTGGTTTTGACACAGTATCACAGTAACTGTAGTGCTGGAAAATGACTGTTTTCCAGCAGGAAAGTATTCCACACAAGAAGCTCAAAATTTAAAAACACCCTCTTACTTGACATCCCTTTGAGACTAAGGAGTGAAATTTATGATCTTAACAACCCACCTATCTACTTATGGTAGGCAAATAGTAATAGCAGCATTTAAAGAATCAAGCCTGACACAGCCAGTGCCTACATTTAAGGCAGACACAAGCAAGAACAATCCCACTGAAAACCCAATGACCATCCAAACCAAAGCCAGAATAAGACAGATAGATCTTGGCACTAGAGCACCTATTACTGCCTTAGCACGGCATTTTTGGTAAGCATCCCAAAAGAGATGATTGTTGACTTCTTTATTGAAGTGTCCCTCCTCTTTCCCACCCCCTAAATAAATATTTCTTGAAATGCAGTACAAATCAGGGCAGTGATTTGAAGATGGATAACCTCCATCTTACAAGAACATACTGATGAGAAGGTCTCTCACTCACGTGCTGATAGCAGCAAAGACTTAAAGTAGTAACCCCATTTTTCTGATGGGCTCACTATGGATTAATGAGGTTTCACAAAGCACATGTTGAATACATGAAGGCTGTCCCTTAGACTGGTTAGATGTCCTTCAGACCCATCCAGTCCCACATTTGCAAAACCAGCACTTACCACAACTGCAAACTGAGCAGAATCCACGGATATCCAAGCCCACATTTAAGAGAATAATCAAGAAAGCTCTTGTTTGATGCAACAGCTGCTGTACTCAATGGCTGTCAATATGGAAACCTTATCAAGAGTGACCCCAACAATGAAGTTACAAAGTTGGAGGAAAGGCACATACCAAAAAGTTATTCATGGAGAACCAAAAACACTGGTTGAACTCAGCATGAAACCTATTTATTGTGTGGTATCTACCTCAAGAGGCACAGCCTAGGAGGGGAGGAAGATGACTTCTTTGCTCACATAATATTAAAAAAGGCAGGAAATATAAGCTCTGGCATTCCTCTTACTGAAGTTGGTAACAAAACATAAGGGGAGACCTCATTCATGTTTATAAATATGTAAAGGGTGAGTGTCAGGAAGATGGAGCCAGGCTCTTCTCAGTGACGTCCAATGATGGGACAAGGGGCAACAGGTGCAAGATGTGACATAGGAGGTTCCACATAAATTTGAGAAAAAACTCCTTCATGGTGAGGGTAACAGAACACTGAACAGGCTGCCCAGAGAGGTTGTGGGGTCTCCTTCTCTGGTGCATTCAAAACCTGCCTGAACACATTCCTCTGTGACCTGATCTAGGTGATCCTGCTCCAGCAGGGAGATTGGACTAGATGAGGTCTTCCAATCCCTAACATACAGTGATTCTATGACTTCCATTAGTTTTGGTAATACTGACTTCTAAAAAAAAGGAAAACAATTCATAGTAGAGCACTCTTCCCTGGTACAAAGAAAATTCTCCTGTACATGAAATCTCTGAGTTTATTTCGTTACTCACAAATGATTTTTAAAGCACACGATGTATTTCTGAGCAACTTTTCTGTTTCTTCCTCTCATGAGCAAAAGCAATACTCTTGCATGCAATGTGTCTGTGTTCTATTAATATTGCCAGCACTTGGTATGTCGTACAAAAGTTTAAAAAGTCTTGAGTGCTATAGAATCTTGAAATATTTTGAAACAGTGACAGAAAAAAAAAAATATATTTTTTTTGCATTGCTGTCTCCCATAACATTCTCATGGGTAAGCTCAGGAAGTGTGGGTGAGAAGAGTGGATAAGTAAAGTGGGTTGAGAACTGGCTGAACAACAGAACTCAGAGGGTTGTGA
>VWZY01009932.1:14391-27324 GCA_013399075.1 Chloroceryle aenea | reverse complement strand
CTCCTTTTCATGGCTGCCCCCCCCCACTTCTCTGGGAAAACTGAGATAAATATTTTTAGACATCTCTGAGAAGCAGAAGGTAAGCGCTCAGTCAGTCTTGCAGTTTTGTCTGTGCCTCAGTATCCCCGGCTGTGAAATGCTAAAAAGTTATTCAACTTTATGAATTACATTGGACTTAAGTGGGAAAAAAAAATAAAGAGGCTGAGTCACAAGGAGTGCTGAAAGTCTATTTCAAACAGTTAGAGATTCTGATATGCAACTATCGTTATCTGTAGGTAAAAGATCCTGACTTCACTCCCCCACCCTGATTCTCTAGAAAAGGCCAATATTTGCCTTACTGAGAAACCAAGCAAACCAAAAAACCTATCTCCAAGAAGCTTGCTGGAACATTAGGCACTAAATGCAGTCCACGAAACTCTTCATCTTCCTGTGGTATTTGAAGGAATAGAATCTTTGACTTTCCTTTTCTCCGACGTTAATCTCCATGAAGAAGAAAACTCTTTGCAAAATACAAATAAAGCACGCAAAGGGACACTACCACAGATCCTTTTCCCAAAACATAAATAGTTATATCTGACACAAGATGCCCTAGGGCACTTCCAACCCTCAGCTCACAAGAAAAGAATGAAGTAGTCTTATCATTCTTCACTTTTCCAGAAAATCTGGTCCTTGCTGCTAACAACAAAAACCATAAAGCGCCTGTTTTTAAAACAACAGTTTCTGTCTCATGTTGTGCAATCTAATCTCACAGGTCTTTAGCACTGCGTCTATTTCTGTAAATTAAACAATTTCCCAAATGACCTCCTTTGAAAAGATCGCAAAACTAGAAATTATTCTGCCTTAAAAGTATTCTGCAACACTGTAAAAACAAAACAAACCAGCCAAACAAGAAAACCTCACAACAACAGTATAGGAATTTGGGTTTTGCCCAAATGGCAAAGAAAATAACCAGCTACATTTGGTTTCAAGTGTTCTGCAGGTTTCTCAGATACCCAAATAAGGATCAAGATCTTTCCCTCCTAACACTAGTCCAACAAAGGTTACCAGTCAATACATTTAACATAAATCTGTCCAACCAAGGATCCAGCCAGCCCAGTGACCTGTTCACAAAGGTGGCAACAAGCTGATGCCCAGAGAAAAGTAAGAATTTAGAAGTCTTTATATTATATGCACATAAACACATGTAATATGTAACCCTCCATCTAATAATCTACCTTAAAATGTTTAAATTGACTGCCTCAAATTTGTTAGAACCTGTAACAATTTGTTAGAACCTGTGACAAGCAGAAGAGATCTGGGAAGAGCAAGATGTGCAACTCTGCTCAGTGAGGCTTATGAGAAGGGAAGGTAAATACTTGAGAAACAACCTTGAGATCCACTCTGGAAGCAGCATAACAAGTACTCTTTCCTTGCACAGTAATAACTCAGTAGGAGCAACAGAATCAGCAGCATATTTCTTCCTTCACAAATAGCAGGTCCACCACCTCACGAAAACAACATGTGTTAGAAAAACATTTTCAAGAATGAAAAGCAAGACTTCTTAGTCTATAGTGAGGAGTCTTGCTCATTGCAGAGTTATCTACAGATTTCTGACCTGCACATCATGCTGTTACCTCTTACATGTGAGTCAGCGACAAATTCTTCCATTCATGCTTGGAAAAAGGATGACATTATCCATCAATCTTCAATCGAAACTCGTAACACAGGAGAAATCTACTGCAGCAGCCATGTTTTCTTTAGGCGTTTGTGGGCATCAGCTTTTCTTTTTTACTTCAAGATAAAAAAATTAAATCCTTCTGTTGCACCATAAAAAGCTTGATTAGAAGAATAATGCCTCGGGCAAACCCTAGAGGTAAAAGCAACTTGAAAGCAGCACTGTGCTGAAAAACTAAGTTGATGCAATATTAAACAAATGAAATCAGGGAAATGGGGGAGGGTGGGGGGTGGAATCTTAGAGAGACAGATTCTAAATTCCTTTACATTGATTTGACGCTAGCCTAATTCTGCTAATTATTGCAGAATTGCTAGTTATAGCAATTACACCACTCACTCATATGGATGTAATACACTGAACCAGGCTGACAGGTCTCTATCCGTACCACAGAGAGCTGAAAGCACAGATTTAAGGTTCACTGCTGCCCTGGCAGACCCTGAGACACAACTAACCTAGCTACACCTGCCACAACGACCACCAGGCATCTTGCCATGACCCTGGTTAGCGGTGAGCAGTGATGGGAAGGCCACTGAGAACTGGAATCCATGCAAACAGAGCATCATTTCTGCCTCAGAAACTGCCCTTGGAACAGGGATTGTGATTTGGTGATTAAAGCACACAAAGGAGACTGCCCCTCTCTGGAGATTTGTCTGATCATGTCCAAACCTTTCAAATGCATCACTCTGGAGCTGATATACTGCCCAAGATACCACAGGCTACATACACACATGCACAAACACACCAGTTTGCAACAATAACAAAGAAAGGATTCCCAATGAAGTGCTCATCCAGCCTTGACCAAAACATCATTTTTTTCAGTGTTATTATTTCCGTACAACACAGAAGCCAGATGCACAGTTTTCAGTCACATCTCCCCTTTCACCTGTTACTGTGAGGCACGTTCAATTTGTCAAGTGTCATATCAAAGGATTTTTGAAATCCTCATTCAAAACCAACAGGATCAATTGCCTTGAGAAACCGGCATTGCCAGAGGCATGCAGTGACACCAATATCAATGCTGTCAGGGCAGAACAGTGGTCTGTCTCACCTCTCTGCCCCCAGTGTTCGTTAGTTCTTGCGGTAAAGGTTATCTCACCCCATAGCAAGGGGCAGGAACTGACTGATTGAAGTCCCTGACAGGTCCTAGATTCATTTTGAGAATGTAACCTGGATGCTGTTTTCGCAACCTGTTGTTTTTAGAAAGATGCCAAAGCGCACAAAGGTATGAGCTTGCCTTTAAATACTCAGGGCTTTCCATCTGTTACATATGAGATTTGCTTGACATGGCATTTAGGTAACAATGCTGAAAAAGATCATGATCCTTTCAGCACTGCTGGCTCTGATTCTGGTTGATCTGCTAAAGGCACAAGGTAAGTAAAAAACATAATGGCAAATCAATCTTTGTCAATTTGAAGTAAGATCCATACTCCGGAATGTACTTACTCCCAGATT
Organism: Chloroceryle aenea; assembly: GCA_013399075.1. Taxonomy (NCBI): domain Eukaryota; kingdom Metazoa; phylum Chordata; class Aves; order Coraciiformes; family Cerylidae; genus Chloroceryle; species Chloroceryle aenea. The sequence goes on along the minus strand of VWZY01009932.1, from coordinate 24,158 downwards.
TACTTTTTCTACCTCCTCAAACTCCAACTTGGGCTCTCTGATCCAGCATGGCAACTACGTACATGTTTAGATATCCCTAGAAGTTGCTTGACTTTTCAAACCATCCTCCTCATGCCTGTAAACTCCATTCATTTTATTTGTAGGTACTCCTGTTACCCCTGTGCTTGAGGCAACAAGTGTGGAGCAAAGCAGAGATCACAGCATGCAGCCAAGCACAGAATTCCCCCTGGACTACAGCAGAGACCCACACAAGGAGGAAGGCACAGAGCAAGCTGGGAACACTGGAGTGCAAGAAGGTGAACAGGCCATTTGGGAGCTGAGTGGAGAGCCAAGTACTGAATCTACCCACAAGCTGAGTGTGGAGACAAGCAAAGAACCAGCCCCAGAGTCAAACACTGAAATATCTGGTAAGACCTACTTTGGTTTTGATTGTCCATGTTATTGTTATATCAATATTGTTACTGCAGCACTCCCACCTTTCCTGCACTAACGGTCAAGATACATATATATAAAAAAACATACTACTATTCCTTGTAGTCTATTTCTGGCAGGGTATCTGGCACCCCAGAGATCTAGTCACCTTCTGCTCCTATCCTACCCAAACCATAAATAAATTGCTAGTAATGGAAAAGGTGAGAATCCTTAAGATGAACTGCGTTATTATAGATGAGAGCATTTTACAATTCTACATGAAGTAAGGAGATCACACCTCCCCTCTCCGTGAAAGGGGTTTCTCTTGTGGGTTTAGCTGACACCGGCTTATTATGCACATTCTTAAAAGGGGCAGAGGAGGAACAGAAACAGATTGATATGGTGCACTTTCATTGTTATCAATGTCCGAATGGCATTTCCCTCTTGTGAACTGCATCACTGTAAAGGTGGACCAAATTATCCCCTACAGAAGAAAAACCTGCAGAGAGGTCAAAAATTCAGTGACTGCAAACCAGCAGAGGGTCTGTCATATCATCCCTCCCCATGGAGCTCTCACCTGCAAGGAGGTTGTGTGATACATGACCCAAAGGTCTTGCCTAGAACAGTGTTAAATTTGAAGGCTCCACCCTTTGTCCTTATTGATCAGCTGATTCTCCAGAGCTCTCAACAGAGCACAGAGTATGGAAGGGGATACACCAAAGAATTACTTTTCCCTCACCAATTCCTGACATCCTTCTAGTCTGTCTGCCTCATCTTGTGAGAGTGTTTTCCTGTAAAAATATTTCTTTTTTGTTTTGTTTCTCCCACTTACTTCAATGGCATCTGTGCTAGGAAAATAGGAAATTATAGTAGTGTGTCCAGCGTGGTTTCAGAAAACAGAGCAACTACTGAAATTAGTCAGCACTGCCACTACTGACATAACAAGGAAACACAATGGTTGAATTTCCTGAGCTCGCTGTAAACTATCACCCTTGCTACTGGTACATCAGGGCAGCGCTGAGATCTCAAATGCTTAGTAAATGGATGTGATGAACCTCAGGGGAAAAAAAAAAAAGAAAAAAAAAGGGGTACTATGAGGCATTCATGTTACTCACTCCTCTAGCCCACAGAATCACACAATTGCCTAGACAGGACAAGACCTTTAAGATCATCAAGCCAAATCATTAACCTAACACTGACAAGTCCTTGACTAAACCAGATCCCTCAGCACAACATCTACACCACTCTGAAATACCAGGGATGGGGGCTCCACCACTGCCCTGGGCAAGCTGTTCCAATGCCTGATAACCACTTCAGTGAAGAAATTCTTCCTCAATCTTCCTAATCTAAACTTCCCTTAGACCAACTTGAGGCCATTTCTTCCTGTTCTATCCCTTCTTACTTGACTGATTCCCACCTCCCTACAACTTGCTTTCATTTTTTTGTACCTACACTGCAGTGTAAACTTCTGTGCCCTTTATCTCCAGGTTTCATGCTCTCAGCCTCATTAATGAATAAAGGACAGAGCTTCATTATCAGATTTTGTGAATTTCTTTGGGTTTCTTTTGTTCGGTTGGTTTTCTTTTTTTTTTAAGTGGTGGTAGTTTTGTTATGGGGGTTAAGAAAGGAATGTCTGGTATAATACACTGAGTGAGGACCTTTTAATGGACAGAAAGATCTCAACAAGAAGGCCTGAGGAAGTTGGTCTTTTTGTTGTTTGCCTGTTCTTTACAATAGTTTATGTAGGAAAGTCTTAATTTCCTTGGTGTGCATAGGAAACAATTTGCAAAGCCCCAAAGTTGCAATTCCAAGCAGTTCTGTCATTAAGTGTAGTAGTTTTACACTCACTCTCTTTGTTTTTACTGTAGAATAAACTGCAACATTAAATCCTGATGGAAAAGCAACAACCACACATACTTTCAGAATTTCACCACAGAACAACACCTGTATGGCGCCTGCACCAAGCTGGATGGCGGATCCTAAAGCTACAGCTTGCAGGAAAACTGTAACCATAGCCTTCAGATCAAGAACCTCAGCTGATGCTTGCTTACTTTTCCAGGTTCATTAGATAACACATGACCTGTGCTGTTTTGCTTGCTTAATAAACTGAAATAAAGAATGTGATTGCAACCACATGGTTTGTCATTATTGTAAATCCTTTCCTTGCTCCACTCTAACAAAAAAGATTTGTGGGTATTTTGTCCTTGGCATGCTCTCAAACTTACTTCAAACAACTAATGCTTATGTTTTCTTGTTTTTACTGTTGTGACCAAGCCTAAGTTTAGTTCAGGAACAAGGAACAGCGTTGTGAAAGTATTTTCAGACATGCTGCAGAAGATTTCAGCAGACTGCTTGAAGCCTGCTGAAGGCATCAGCAGAGGACGGGGACAGTTTGAAACACAAACCACTTCTTAGCCCATTATCCTACCAAAGAATAACACTTTTGCACAGTGGTGGCTGCAACATGCAAAACCACCTCCGAATGTTTACACAGCTTGTAGGCACAATGCCAAGCAAGCCCTTTATCTGCAAGTTTTGTCAGCCAGTACAACAGTAAGGAAAGAACATACACAGCTGTGTCCAAAATAAATTCACTTTTGACAAGGCTGTAGAAAACAAATTAGAAACATGAATGTAGTAGCAACTTAACTTACCTATTTATTTTTCATAATGTCCATGTGCCTTCTACTGCCTGGCATCAATCTCAGCATACCTTGGTTGGTATTCTTACTGTTGGAGCAAAAAGAGCAGGCTGAGTGCTGCACAGAACAGAGATGCTGGCTCTCCTCAGACACTATGAAACCATGCAAAGATAATGGCAAATAAATTCAAGTGACAGCTGAACAAGGTTCTCCAAACACTTCAGGAATCCATCTTCACCAAGGAATTTAAGGCTGAAAAATGTCATTAAAAAAACAGCCAAAAAAAAATCCACTGCAGCAAGTGTATGCTCAAGTACCTGGTGCAGCGTAGACAAAGCAGTTCTGTGATACTGGAAGAAAGGACAAGCAACCTTGAATTCTTGAATTTACACTTTTTTCAGTTTCAAACATCATTTGGTATCTTCTAATTACTCATTTGTAAAGTCATAAATAGGGAAAGTCCAAGGTCTGATCCCCCATTTGTAAATTTAAGAGGAAGCTATCTAAACGATCTAACAAAGAACTCTAGTTTCTGTATGTAGATCACCAGTATCTTGAAAAGCAAAAAGCTTTAAAAGATAAACAAACAAACGCCAAACAAAATATAATGGCCACATTCCGAGCTTTTTATTGCACCATGTGACAGGGAGACACAAAATAACAATTACAAAAACCCTCAAGTCCCACAGTGGCACACAGATGATTCCTAGAATTCTGTATTCCTAAAATATTGCTTGTATGATTGGCAGAAATCGGTAAGAGAAAGAAAACGGATTCAGTAACAAATACTGCCTTGGGCAAAACCGACTGGTAATGCAGGAAATCACCACACGATGGCTCCAGACACAGAGGCTTTCAAACAGAGTTGCCTTTAGTGGTCACATGAAACGAAAACTACAAACCAAGTCAAGTGCAGCAGCAGGGGTGAAGACAGACAGCAAATGGAGCTCACCCACTTCTAATCTAGGCAATACAGAGGCGAATTGATTCTCACTACCGTCTCTGGGTCACCTACCATGGAAGAAGGCAGGTTACCACCTGCTTATCTGTGATTCAGAAAAACCTCTTCAGAAGGTGCTTGAGAGGATATTCCAGAGTACTGAGTGAGATAGAGCAAGCAGAAAGATGGAAATCCACTTCTTAAAGTAACAGCAAGAAGTGGAATGAAGTGGCCCTCACCCATTTACTCATTCAAAACCCTCGTCAGGGTAGAAAGGCTGCAAGCAAATTAACTTAAATACAAAGGATTCGTTCTTAGAAGGCCGTAATTATCTCCCACATGTAAGGACACTGCTACCAGGCACTTAGCTTGAAGTATATCCCATCGGCCTGTAAAACAGATTAACCAGTGCTAAACAGTAAGCTGTCTGCTAGCTCCTCAACTTTTAAAGTTCCAAGTGGCATACAAAAAGAACTCCTCTCTCACAGGTTCTTTGTTCATAAATTAGGAAGTTTCTTGTACCTTCTTTCAGGACTTCTCATACCAAACAGAAACACAGTTCGGAGACACTGTTCTTTCTTACTCTGCACAGATGGTCTCTCTGACCTCTACTCCCACACCTGCTGCAGAGGAAAGACATCACACAGGTGTCCAGAGTAAGTGCTCTCATGGCAGAACTGAAAGGCACCTCTCCTTCCAGCTGTTCGTAGCACTGCAACATCACAAACATCTGTGGTTGTGATCTGGCACATCCATCACACCACAATAAAGCAGTATCTCCCAAAGCTCCTGTATGATGAAGCTTGTGCTGGTAACTACTCAGGCAGACAAGCATGTCTGCAGCACAGCCAACATATTATTTATATTGTTTCATTGCACTGTTCCTCCTTTCCTTCAGGAGAACATTCAGGAAAATTAATGGATGCAGTGTGGGATGTACCCTGCCACGAGGCTTTGTTACGCTCTATTAGACTGTAGGAACAAGCCAGATGTTTTGTTACAGCTCACAGAGGGAGAGCTCTGAAACTGGCAGGTAGAGCACCAGATGCTGAAGCAGGAAAAACAAAATCCGGTTCCATCCATTTAACTAAAGCCCATAAATTTCCTCATTGACCAGCAGAAATGAGGGTCAAGTGGAGAGCGGACTGCCCTCCACATTGCTAAAAGTTATGGGTAAAGATACACAGTGTTGGGACACGGGTGACAACTCCTGACAGGCATAGTAAGAACAGCAGAGCAGGAGTCATACCAACAAAAGTATACTGTTGCTCTTTGGAGTTAAGCTCACCCATCTGGAAGGGGCACGCAGAGTGGTTTTGCTGCCATGCCAGTACCTTTCCGCCAGTGCTGAAGCATACCAGAGTACCAGAGACAGAAAGAAATAGGTAGAGGCCATGGCTAAGGGTAGCACTGCATCTCCTTTGTACAGCAGGAAGAAATTTAGAGTAGAATGGCAAGACGGGAATGTTCTCTGCCCGAACTGTAAGCTGTATAAGAATGCTGTCTTGCAGAACCACAGCCTGTAAAATATTCAGTGCATATCTCTTTCACTGACCTTATGAAATGTATAGCACAGGGCCACAAGGTTCACTCTGACATCTGAAAATATTCCACTAGGAACCTGATGCAAATTAATACCCAACAGCATGTGCTGTCATTACAGAATACAGAACGATATAAGACTTCTAAAATGACAACTTTTTCCCAGGAGGAAAAAAAAAAAGGAAAAAAAAGGGAAAAAAGAAAAAAGCAGCTGTTTATTCTGAACTTTGAGTAAAACCAGCAATTACACAATCAGTGAAAAAGCTTCTCTCTCCTATAGGGCAAGCTAGCATTTAACAACATACCCCACAAACCTCCTCCTCCACACCACCAACATTAAAGGACCTCAAGGCTTTGTTTTAGGTAATTCACAACCAGCAAAGCTAAATCCAAGTTCACTGTGAGTCCTCAGCAGAAAGCAGAGGTGGATTTGCCTCCTTAGTCTGATAGCAGTGTCACAGCCCAAGTGTCACAGCAAATTAATGCCAATAAACTCCAATTTCAACTGATTTTTCTGGGAATTGTAAAGCACAGCCCAATTCAGTCTAACATGGCATACATACAGAGGCTCCTTTCAGTAAAAGGAGGAAGGCTTAAATTGGTTTCTGTTCATGGCTACTAGTCACATCGTCAAGAAAAAGCAGACACATAAAAAGGCACCAGTCTCTACACAAGTTACCTCTGACTCAACAAAGTCAGTTGAATAGGACAGGTGAAAAAGAGGTTGGAGTTCCACAGAAGTCAAGCCTGAAGTCCATTTAACATGCTGAATTAAATCTCTCTGAAAAGGAAAAAAATTACAAGGGCATAAATGCAACTGTGCTTTAACTGAACTTTTTAATAGGGATGGTTGCAATTAATATACTGTATGCCAGTTAGCAATTACCACTGGAATCTTATTATCTTAGTGAATAAATTAATGGTCAGCTGAACAGAAAAAAAAAAAAAAGGGCAAAGAAAAGCATGAATTGAGGGAAGATGTTGCAAATCCCTCGAGGAATGCTTCCATTGCTACAAGTACTGTTTTCACTGATACACATCCAAAAATGTATCACGATGACTCTTATTTCTCCAAATGCCTCCAGTGCGGCCCCTGTTTGTTATATCAACAACAAACTCCTTTAACGACTTACAGTCCAGTATCAGGTGGGCAACTCTTTGGTAAAGGTGTGGCAACAGATTCTTTGCTTTCTGTCAATGCTCGTGGCTGATGGACAAAAACACTGAACTTGACACCTTGGTTAGCTGCTGCCCTCACAAAACCACTATTTGCGGTCATGGTGATGGCTTTTAAAGTATCTCCTGTTCCAAAAATGGTAAGTGAACGGCTGTTGATTTTTGAACTAGCCACCAGTCCTAAGGCACGGTCAGACGGCTGATCTGGCACCACATTAATTCTTTTAACAAGCAACGCAGCTCGCTCTTTTTCCCCAGGTCCACCCAGCGTTTCCAAGATGGACTGAAAATCTCTGACAGCAGACTGACAGGCAAAGAGCTCTTTCCCCTCCATGAACTCCTCCAACTGAGGCAGGACCCTCTCCTTCCTTTCTTGAGCTGCTTGCTCGGTTAGCACTTTTTCTTTGAAGATGAAGTAGCAGCCACCATAGCTGAGGGCAGAGACATAAGTGATTAAGGTGGTGATGTCCAGGTTAACTCTATTGCACACGTTTACTTTGATCTGGGTAGGAAAAGCAATGCTGGCCACCAAATTCTCCCGGTCTACTCTGGTGACGTGTAGGAGTTCAGGGCCTTCTTCATCTGACTCACTGTCACTAAGGCGCTGGTTCTCTGTAGATGGTTCCACCAGTGAGTTCACAGCCACAATGTCTCCTCGCACAGATATCCCCATGTCCTTGAGTCTCTCTGCCATAGGACTGGACACACTGTTGTAGAACGCAAATATTATGTGGGGATTGCTGTACTCCACCGGCTGCTGACGACTTGCTTGCAGGAAGTCCTCTGCCTGTTCAATGACACTTTTATCACCATACTGGCCTCTCCCCAACCAAATGTTATGCAGGGCTTCAGCCTTCCGACCGATGGCCTTCACCCATGTGTGACCTCCATTTGCAACAACATCTACCACCAGTGTCTGTTTGTCTCCAAACCTGTCCTCATAAGCAAAGACATGGAGGACACTGACAACATCCTCCAGGTTCTCTGCTGATTGAATAACGGCTTGGAGGTGGGTAAGGTTTGTGCTCTGCAGATGAGATTCTTTAATGGCCACCTTCCCTGCCTCTACCTTGTGTAAGAAGTTTAGCTCAGCCTTCAGTTTGCCACATAGTTTTGCCCCACCTTCTATTCTCCTTTTCTGAGACTTGGAAAGGGCTTCTGCTCTCTTGATCAACTCTTCGGCAACAGCAATTCTTTCACAAAGCAGCGACTGAACAGACATGTTGGAAACATTCTTCCTATCAAGTGAAAGCAGAAGAGAAGATTGTTACTGCATGGTCAAGAATAAAGACAGTCAAAAAAAGTCTCCTGTGGCTGATAACGAGGCAAAAAAAGAGCAACAGTACATGCTGGAGTTTTGCAGTAGAATTAATGCAACACCTACCGGTATTGTAAAGCACAAGCATCAGGAACCTCAGCTTAAGTCCCACCACAGATTTCAATTCCTTTCCTTTGCCTTTGAGGATCCAGCCTACAGCCTCAGAACATCTCAGTTCTCAGCAAAGGAGAAATGCAGCTTTCAAGTCTACACACACACCCTGCAAGTTTGGTTTTTTTCCCCCCTCACATGTGAGCCCTTCACTGAGGTAGTCTCTATGAATAAGTAAATCTTGCCTCCCCCTCTCACTATAGCTACCATTAAAATACAAAAGCTACCCACTGTACTTACAGACATACATAAAAAATGTTAAGTCTGGCTCCCAGAAGCTATTTTAACATAGAGGAAGCCCGTTGTATCTTACAATTACAGGTAGCACAGCTCTGTCCTGTCCAGCTTCCAATTTATACTGCACAACTCAGTAACTGAAGCCCTAACAAACTCCTGGCAAAGTTTCAACATTACAAAGTATCATGACAGACTGCAGTTCATAATTCGAGAGCCTGAAGGATCGGGAAATTACTGTGTTTTCCAGTTCCACTAGAGATTTACTGTGGTGTGTCCAGTGTCTATTCCTTCACATGCCTAATACTTTAGTATGTCTCCCTGATGAAAGTATGATAGGAATTACTTAACTGAATGTGGGCTAGCTTTAAAAAATGTAGGATTAAATAGCACAGAAAACACTATTGGTTTTTTTTTATGACAGGCAATAAATAGCCACTATGAATAGTGAAATTAATCAGTTTTGACTCCCAGCTAAAACACATAGAATCACTATAGTTGGAAAAGACCTTTAAGATCATCAAGTCCAACCATTATGCTATCACTGCCAAGTCCAGCACTAAACCAATTCCCTAAGCATCTCATTTACACTTAACCCCCAAAGATGGTGACTCCACCACCTTCCTGGGCAGCCTGTTCCAGGGCTTAACAACCCTTTCAGGGAAGTCTTTCCTCATATCCAACCTAAACCTCCCCTGCTGCAACTTGAGGCCATTTCCTCTTGTCCTATCACCTGAACAAAACTAGGTGCTCCTGTAATTCTGACCTAAGCTACATGTTGAAACAAACTGATATTAAACGGCAAGACATACACAGCTTCAGCTGAAAACGAACAACGGGACACAGCCTGGGTCCTACAACAGCCCTGACAGTGCAATTGTGGAGCCTGGCTTCAAGCAGTTGACAACTACCGTTGCATTATATTCAAGTTCAAATAAGGTCAGCATTCGGTCAATATTCAACTTCACAAAAATCTTCTCCTCAACCAGAAGGCCTAAGGACCTACTGAGTCTCTTCAGGGTCGGGTCAGGTCAGGTCAGTGAAATCAGCCCTTCCCCCCCAAAGTCCTCATCATTGCCAAGTTTATTCTCACCTGTAAAACAACAAGTTAAGACCTCACAGTTAAAACTTTGGCACTTCTCACCACAGTAGTTTCAACTTCCTACAAACATAAAAAAAAAAGACAAACCTTACTTCGAGTGAAAGTAACACCACCTACCCAGCTACTTTTTCGGCACAGCAACTACAAGGCTTATCAATCACAGGAGAAGAGCTACTCCTTAAAAACAGCTTTGGGGGACCCCTTCACACAGTTGTTTGCGGCCGCAGAGAGTCCCGGGAAGCCGCTCGCTGAGGCAGACGAGCCCTCAGCCCGGTTCGCACGCGCAGACAG
>VWZY01009930.1:1081634-1097670 GCA_013399075.1 Chloroceryle aenea | reverse complement strand
AAAAACATAAAAAACTCTATAGTTAAACATATATTATGTTAATCAGTACACTTAAATATAGCTTAATTATATTTACAATATGACGCAGTTGCTTTTAAATTTTAATGCCAATTTCAGTTTTTCCCAAAAAACATAAAATTATATAAATATACAATAAATATTTATGTTACACAAGGTGAATAATAGAGAACAAGGCCACAGACATTAACTTACAGTTGCAAGAGTCTTTANGAACAAGGCCACAGACATTAACTTACAGTTGCAAGAGTCTTTAACACAGCACTAGGCCTGCTGACATGCATGATATACCTCTGCAACAAACAGACCACAGCAAGAGTTTAATTAAGTGACATGACAGAAACCACCCCCCCTCCACCTCTGGTTTAACTAAAGCTGCTAAGCCTGTGATCACGGAGTAGCTCAGGCAGGTGAGAGCCCTGGGACTGCAGTGTAATTGCCAGTTACACAGTCTATTACTAGGCACAGAATTGGCATATTTTGGGTAATATCACTCTAGCTGTAGTTACAGGACACAGTTCTTCTGCAGGTTCTCCCTGAGTCTGCCCACCCACCCTCATGGGCTGCCCTCTACCCCTCTGAACCTACCCTTCCCCTGCCACATGAATGCCCCCTTCCCGTGAGCAGGGGAGGATTTCTGAGGTAAGGCTGTAGCCATCGTTAACTTTGGAAAATGAGGAACTGTATTTCTAGCATGATTTATGCATTAACACTTCTCTTTTGGAAATCAAATTTATTTGAACTAGGAATTATTTTACTCCTGTATCCGAATTAGATTCCTGTCACGTCCTCGCTCCCATTTATTTCTCCAGTCTTGATGGGAGATCGGTTTGCTATTCACTCATTAGCATCATCTTTTCCCCTTCCTAAGCAACCAACCCTTGTTTTGAGGGGACCCACCATTACACCATCTCTCTGCTGTAGCTTAGGAATACTGCTAGTGCAAAATGTTTTCATTGGACAGTTGGGATGGTGTTCCTTTGACAGACACTTATCCTAGAGGAGGGGAAGCACTTCTGCCCCAAGTAGAAGAAGGTCTCTCTGTTCACTTCCAGCATGAGTTTCTACCAGTCATGACAAACAGAGTGGTCAGTATCCTCTTCAAAAGGAATTGTTGGGGGGGGATCATCTTCAAACAGGGTTTGCCCTGCCCAGGTTTTTAATTAACTTGAGCAGAAAGGCAAGCCATGTTGCATTCAGAAGCAGCTATATTTTGCAGTATTTTTCTCTTTGTTCAGCTACTTTTCTTCATCTACAGGAATTACAAATATAGCATGTGCCTTCAGTGAGCTCACTAATGAGCTATTTTTGCTTCCCTGCCCACTGTAGGCAGTGGAAGTGCTATGCACAGTGCTCAGGCTTACAACCTGTCTTTTTAGAAAGACTTCTGTCAGGATAGTCAGAGGGTAGCACAGGGCTAAATACGTCTGTCAGAACCTAAGCAATGCAAAACCAACCCCTTCAGCACTTGCACTTCACTTACGTCAAGAGGATCTTTTTATGCCAGCATTTGTTTCATAAAATAAGGCTGACAGCAGAGGTGGAGCCACACCAACATGAATGCTAATTGCTTTCAGCTCGAGGCAGAGCTTCCTTCTGGCTTCCCTAGCTCCTTCCCAGGGCTTCTTGGGGCAGGTGTGCTACTGCCGCTTGCACAGCGGGCTTTGAATGCCCAGGGCTGCATCTGTCCCCCTCTGGAGGGCAGGGGCATCAGAGTACAAGGCAGAGCCCTAACGCTCTCCTGGAATGCACAGGACCACACTTTGGATTACCTCGGTCAGTCCAAAACCCTGTTAATTGCCCTTGAACTGGCTGAGCTTTTCAGTCCCGCAACAAACCTGATTTCAGATACACCATTAGCTTTCCAGAACCTTTTTTCTTGTGCTTTAGCAAGACATTTGATCCACCGTGAAAATCAGTAACCTCCATACTCTATAGAATATTTTCTATAGGACAAGCTCCAGTTGTATGGTAAGTGAAATACTTTAAAGATCACAACCAGTATCCTTCCAGAGGGAGGAAGGGGCAGGGGCAGCAGGGAACAAAACAACCCAAACACAAACAAACATGGTATAAGCAAATGCAGGTCTCAAAAGACAGCAAATTAAAAAAACAACAAATAAATAAGAAAAAAAAAGGAAATAACCCAAAAAAACCTTGTTGCCATACAATTAGGTAAGTGCTGTCTCTAAGCCTGAAGCTCAACAATGTGAAGTGGAACATCACCATTCTTTTTCAGTTGCCTCTTTTTTTTATTATTAGTTTTTGTCAGTAGTTGGATTGCTATTGCAAACACCTTCACAACATACAAAAAAAAATTGGTTTTAATCCAGAATAAAGTAATGATTTTTTTTTTTTTTCTTTTTCAATCTGATGGGAGTTCAAAAGTAAAAGAGAAACAGTAAAACTATGACAACAGCACCTTGACATTGTTTTAATTCCAATGCTATCAGAAGTTAAAAGCAGTAAACATAGAATACTAACAGGAATAAAGATACTTACTGTCTAAAATGTAAACGGAATGTTTTGGTTCAATTTATTTTGTCTGAAAGAGGACATTTTATCATCAATTCACAATTGAAGCAGCATGCAATTTTCTTTTTTTTTTTTAAACTTTTTGTTTTTTCAATTCTTGGCAACGGCGACAAACCACAATGTTATCGAGGAATGTAATGCAGACTTTGCTTGGTTTTCTTGCTTTTTTTTTTTGTGTGTGTTTTGGTTTTTTTCCTTTTTTTTTTCTTTTTTAAACTTGTGCGCAAATGACTTTTGTTCCCCTTCAGGTCATGGATATGTTCAATAAATAGACTGTGGAACCACTGTACTGTATAAACTTCAGTTATACATGCAGTCCATAAAATTATTTTTTTACTGAATAATTTACCCTGTTATGTATATATACAAATAGATAATTTTGTCTCAGTGTAATCTATACAACACGAATCCACTATCTTCCCCTTTTAATGGTTAATGTACATACACAGGAAGTGTCTATCCTTATAAAGCGCCAGCCAACTCTCTTTTTATTATCCATGGTGAGAGCTCTCACATAGGACTGGGTAGTTCGGCACTGGGAGTTCCAGTGCCTCTTGTCTATGCCCCTGCAGCCCTCCTTTGTGTACCCCTTGGGGTTGCATTTGGTCTCATAGAAGTATTGCTTCAGTTGGCCTTTGGGTACAGGGACTTTCTCCAGGACTGTGACGGTCGCCCCAGACATGTCCACTGCAGTCTTTTTCTCTGCCGCTGTCACCCACTCACTCGTGCTGTCACATACGCTCAGTTCCCCGCGGCGAGCTGGGTCAGAGTGGCGCCGGACCCTCATGGACATGTTTGCAGCATCCAAGTAGTTTTTGTACTCCTCCAGCAGAAAGAGCAGCGGAGGTTCCAAAGGCACTTGACTGCTTAGCATGACTCGGGATGTGTACAAGTCTGCATCCTTGTTTTCCTCGCTGGGCTGGATGTCCTGGTCCTCATCTAGAAGCTCCTCTATCACATGTTCAAAAGTGTCCGCCAGCGATGTCAGTCCTCTTGAACCAGCACTGGGCCCATTTAGGTTCTCAAGAGTCCCGTGGGTCCGAAGACCTGGGTATGCCAAGCTGCCTTGTCCTCTTACACTAGCTTCTTTCATCGGGGCAGCTTTCATGCAACTGAAGTATGAGATAACCATAGTAAGGAAAAGGATGGTCATCACTCTTCTCACTTGGTGGAACTGTTAAGGACAAGAAAAGAAAATACAAAAAATTAGCTTACAAGGAAGGCAGTAATAAAAATTCACCTGAGTTGTCCTGAGACATTATGCATTTTCTGCCGAGATCAGCTGCATGCGGGTGCAACTCATTGCTGGAGATAAAGTATACTCTTGTACAAGGGTGTTCTTTGATTTAGAGTTTCAGATAAAGCAAATGCTGAAGCTTACGCAACACTGATACCAGCAAGTTTGAGTTCTTACGTGCCAAAGTCTGTATGTCATTAGATACTATGTGAACTCCTTATTTATTGACTAATCATGTTTGTTTCAAGGAACAGCAAAAGCAGAACTGCTATTTAGCAATGCAGCATTTCAGTAATATGAGGCAGCTTTGCAAGCACGAAAGGCAAGACTTACATTTCAAGTGCAAATGCAAATATTTAATTTTTAAGAAAACTTTATGCCAAAAAATATTCCATCTTTCTATGCACAAAAAAAAAAAATAATCTGAACAGAAGCAGAATAAATTGCATTTGTATTTTGGAAAGGATATTTTGAAAGCAGCCTTCAAAACACAGAAAGAGGCCATACAAGCCTCAGCAGGTCAATCCCTCATCCAGAAGTGGAAGGTGTGTGTGCATATATATAGAACAAGAAAATGGCCCCGGACAGTACACTAAACTGGAGCTGGACACAGTGCCTGCATCACATGAATACCATGGAAGGGCCCTGCTAGATTACAGAGCTGATAAGAGCTGTACCAAAACAGCAACAGAGCCACTGTATTGCACCTTCCCAGAACCCATACTGCCTGGTCACCAGCAGGCAAAGCATCCGTTTAAACCCAGTTTATGTCCTGAACCTGCATCAAAACCAGAAGCACAACCAGCCCCACTGCCATACTGAAACACAGCAGTTTGCCCATTTCTCTCACATTCTGCCCCAAGTTCTGATACACGTTACGGGCTGTACTTTGAGGCTTATGTGTACGCTTGGCTCCGTCCTCACTGAGTGTGGAGGGGTAGAACCAGGAAGAGAACCTGGTAAGACAACCTCCCATCAGGCTTGGAATAAGCACAACTCACTCCTATCAGCAGTCCCAACAGCTTGGGCTTCTGCAACTGCTCCAACCCAAGCACTTGGCTAAGTCTCTGCAGATGTTCTACCCTGAGGAATGTACACTGTTTCCTCCTCAAGTGCAGAGTACGCACTTCAGGTACGGTTACAAGAAACCCCAGATCCTGCGGTGACAAAGAGCTATACTTTCTGCCTGATCACAAGTGCTACTACAACATCCATCACATCCTGTTGTTATTTTTCCTCCTTCTGATCCCTGCTCTCACCAGTTCTGCTTGCTAGAAAGCAGTGGCATTGTTCACATTTTTGAAGAAGGAGCTAATGCTTGTTTCAGAGCTTTTGAAGTTCATTCGGAAGTACCTCATACTTGGCAGCACTCATTGGAGTAAATGCTATTTCTGTTTGCCAACAGGGTGCTATGTAAAAAGCCTTACTTCATCTCCTGCAAATATGCTGTGGGAAACTAGTACTCTTAAGAGTCGAACATGGAAAGACAATCTATCATAAAGCATACAAAGAAAATGAAATATATACTAGAACATCAGTGCCCAAAATGTAGGTCTCAAAGTTTACTTAATGAAGTTGGGGGGTTGGGTGGGAAGTGTTCAGGTTTGTGTCCATGCCCTCCTCACCCCCAGCTCCCACTAAACGAGGTTTTGGCTAAGAAATCTCTACTGCAACACAACTCTTCCTTCATCCCTCTATCTTTCTTCCTGTTTAAATGTGTTATTGTGGCATAGATTTATTAAGATTAAACAAACCTGACATCTGTGACTCACAGGAACATAGTGTTTGCTCTAACCATGCAGAACATTAATATTTTGCAGATTTCTTCATCCTAGAATTTTAAAAACATTCTACGGAGAGTAGTATCAGATTTGTTCCTCAAAGGAGAGGAAGAGAGACACTAAAGATGATTTACAACACAAGGAAGAAGGTTATCAGTCTTCCTTTATCAAACAAGGAGAGACAAGAGAAGAGAGAGAAGGGGTGGTTCAGCTAGCATACAAATGCAGAGCCAATGGAACGGGCAACAAAAATGATAATACTCATCCACTCCTTCTTCTGAGAGCTGTTTTATATAAAACTTGAAAGGAAAAAACAAAACAAGAAAAGCCCACCCCAAACAAACTCTAACACCCACATTACACTTTGTGACCACCAAAGCAGTGAACAGAACACAGATCTTCTGGCTCATAATCAAGTTCCTGTTATTTTTACTAGAGTAGTGCCCAGAGGCCCCAGCCAATATCTCAGCTCTGGAGGACAGGCTTTTGTCTGAGCACACAGGACTCCAGAGGGCCTTCCAGTGTTACAGAGGACACAGTGCAAAAGGCAACAAGACGAGCAAAAAAATAAAGAGAGTAGTTTGCACCCATCAGCAAAGCTCATCAGCAACATCTGCTTTTCAAGTTAGGGAGGTGAACAAAGGACAGGATGATTCCTGGACCAGGCCATATCCATCACTGTTGTCACTGGGCTGTTTGCCTCTCATGGTAGCAGAGAGCTTAGAGGAATGTGAAATTACTCAAATAGTGGCTGTGCAACTTCATCTGAATGGACATTTTCCTTCCAATGAAGAAGAGGTGCAGAGAAATCTCACCAGCTGACTTCAGTAAGCCCTCGGCATCCTTCACCAATGTCTGCTTGGTAACGAGACTGAACAGTACTTTGTATCTCATGTTAAATTAATCCTTCCTCAATCAATTCTGCCTTCCATTTAGGAAGGAAACTGTTGTCAAGCTTGATCAATTTACATCCCATCTGATGACATAAATCTACCACTTTTATCTAAGGTAGCAAAAACCAATGTACAATTAGGCTCTGAAAACCAACAACTTTAAGACAGCTATTATCCACATAATATACTGATAATACACAAGAAAATGTGTCCCCCTAAAAGCCACCCCTTTCTTCCAATAGAGTTATAGAAGAAGAATATGTCAAAGTCAGCTTTAGCAAGACAGACATGGAATATAATACTGCTAGTAAGCAGACAAAGATCAAACATCTACTTCTTTGTAAATGAGTTCCACGCTAAGCCAAACTGTGCAAGCAGGATGTCAGAAGATTCCTTTATCTTCACAGTGACTTGAGCAACATATACAGTCCTTGTCTTTGACAGCAAAATGATAGCAAGTGATTTAATACAAGGAAGCAATATTTTGACACCTAGGAAATCCCTTCCTTTTAGAGGCCATAGCAATTTCTAGCAGCAGCTGCTCTAAATCTACTATTTTAACATGCTATAGAATAAGTTTTAAATCTCACTTCGTGGGCAGAAACACACCAGATACTGTTGAACTGACTCATGAATGCATGGTTCATTTCCTCCTTAGTGAGGCAGGACTAATATCCTAACATAGCACCAAAAAGGTCATTGGAAACACTTTGGATGGCAGCTTCCAGTCCTTTGCCTCTGCTCCCCAGCTATCAAACCTTCATGATATTGTAAAGATACTGCCCATCCTTATACTCTTCTGATTACAAGGCAGTCACCATGTCACCTCACACAGAAGCACAACCAGGGTGGGAACATGGGAGAAACCTGTATTTTCCAGTGTTCCCAGCATGCTACTACTGAGCAGGGTACTGCCCCTTTCCATACTGAGCACATCCACAACCATGAGGCCTTGCACGGAGATGCCCAGATTCCTGTATATCCTCACACCTGATGCTGCCCTGCCAGACTGAGCAGCTATTTCCCACAGAGGCTCATGTTTAGTCTTTCGTAACTGGAACAACCTGGCTGATACTGCATGTTCTGAGGGCATCAATCCAACTGAATGCCAGACAAAACAGCCATGGCCACTTCTAGTCAGACATGCAGCTAGAAAAACACAACAAACAAACAAAACAACCAAACAAACACAACATAAAATCACTATGATACAGCCCCGATCTGTAGGATGCATTCATTCCCTTCCTTCTCAGCTGTCAATGGTTCAGGTCTTTACTCCCCATCTTCTAGGAAGAACATCTGAAGGCCCTTTTGTACTCCTGTTCAGCTATGTCACTGGGCATAAAAGATCAAAGACTTCTCTAGGAGAGGGAATCTTGGTTCAGTTGCTGTCCCACAGACTGTTGTATACACCCACTAACCTGTTTAACATAGATAGATGCTAGCTGCCCTGAGACTGAGCCTGAAGCTACTCCCTCGGGTCACACAAGACATCTGTCAGAAATCACATCTGAGACCAGCTTCCTGGATGCCATCCATTCTCATGGCTGCAAGAACATCCTTCCTTCTCTCATGCAGCATAGCGAAGCTGAAGCGATGAAAAGAGGTCACCCACCATAGACCAGATCTCAGGAAGACATGACCTAGTTTGTACTTCAGTCAAGTCCGTACAATTACAGTTAGAATAAGGGCACATAATTGTGGCAATCGTCTCCACTAACGGGAAGGAGGCTCATTAAATGAAGGTCATGTCAATTATTTACAGCTAGTTTACATATGCAGTCAATTACCTAGCTGTACCATTTATTTCAGTATTTGTATTTAATGAGGATTCACCAGTTAATTGTTTTATTTAATTATTTGTAGTTATTTTAAGCAGAAGCCTAGCAGTTTAACAGGTTGTATTTCCAGCAGAGAGACCTGAGGAACAGCTGTGAACATATACTTGCTTTTCTGCATCCTGATACGGACTAGGAAAGTTGAAATATCTTTCAGTAGTGAATAGATTCATAATGCTTTAATCTCTAGAAAGGAGTGTGTGGTGGAAGTTAAAATTAGCAGCACGACGACATTCATTTCTGCCTTGCCATTTTCTAAGACCTTTATACAAAAGTTCAATTTACTAAATACTACTGAATGGCACAGGCATGAGTTCCTGCTCTATGCATCGTTACCGGAGTGTGTGAATAGATACCAAAATGGGATGCATGTCAGCACATGATTTGCAAAGACTAAATGTACTGAGAACAAATAGTATTAACCTTTAACACATGCATTACTGGATGTCTGACACACTCTGGTTATCCTTGCGGCTATTTATGCAAGCTATATAATTACTTTTTATTACTGAAAATAAAGTGCCCTCCTCCCCCCACCAAATACACACCCACATCCATTTTTTATTCTTGTAAGTTGGTGCTTCGTGTCGGGAAGAATCAACACATTTTATTTTTATTCTCACGTTGGTTTTTCCTGAGGTAATAAAACCTACATAGCCATAATGCCAGGGACTATGAGCCATTTTGAAGTCCAAGATAAATAGCAAGCAAATTTACAAGTAGTTTATAAACTACCACTTTCAGTGTGAGAAATGAGCTTTCATCTTATGTTGCTAAATGTTGCCTATGGTATAGCAGCTGAGAGCAAAGAAACTCCAGCAATACATTGGATCTAGAGAAGTAAGCATCTGTTGAAAGCACTACAGGGGGGTTTTGTAGGGTCCTGAGGTTTTATTGGACTCTCCCCAATGCATAGAAGCACCACAACCTCTGTCAGACAGAAGCTGGAAAAATACACAAAGAAAATAATGTCAAAATACAGCCATGACCTTTCACACAGAGTTACGTATCAGTTTCCTCCAAACTTTCACCATACCCTTCCGGACACTCCAACAACCGTGCAAAGGGCACACTTGCCTCAGAGCTCTCAGAGAGAGAATTTAGCAGCTCTAATGGGCACAGAGCAGGCAGTCTCCTCATTACAAGCACAGTTACACTCAAATTGGCCAAGTGCAGGACCACAAGGAGTTCCCAGTAGGCTTTCTGTCAGATGAATCTCAGACCCATTCTGCCCATACCAGGGAACAGGCAGGATGAGTTTTGGCAGTAGGTGCCAGTGAAGGAATAGCAGGCCAGACTCACAGATGGTCTCAGAGCTTTCAGAGAAACAACACCCATGGAAGGGAACAGCTGTGCACTATTTTTATACTTTGACAATATGAACTGATTGTTGAGCCAGTGGCACACACACTGCCCTTCCAGCTGTTGGCACAGCATCCCACACAGGGCTCTCAAACTGCACAAGGGTTGTGATCCCTACTGCAAACAAAGATTAACTCAGCTCCAAAAGTGTACTTGTGTGCGTGCCACTACACATATCAAACACAATATGCTTTGCCACAACATTTTTTGGCAAAATTTCATGTTGAAATACCAAGGTATGCAGTGAAAGTCCTCCTCAAACAAAAGTACTACCAGAAGGTTTACTGAATCTCATCAGGAGTACCATGGGTAGGGTAACATGCTGCACTCCTATGGCCATGCCGGAAATCCTGTACGGTTGGGACATGACTTCCAAGCCTAAAAAACTAAGCATCAGCAAACTCCAATTTCAAAATTTATTTCAGACATCAAAAACTGCATTACTCTGCTTTAGAGAATACAATACCTCAAGAGAGCAAAAGCTAACCTATAGAATAGGCTACCTAACAACACCCCCCCGCCTTCCCCTCCCCACCAAACAAGAAATACAACCACAAAACCATCTCATGAAATAATTACTCCATGCCAACATACTATCTGGTTCCTCCATGGGAGAAGATAATTACAGTTCTCTGAAATCATTTGCTTTGATAGCCACTAGAGCTTTATACAAGGCTAATACAATCTGTGCACAGAACATTAGTACAGAACCTCAGACCTTTGAGCAGCATCTGTGATTTGTCTTGCATTTCCCTATGGCTCTTTGGTATGAAATACTGTGCTGAATCGTCACAGGACTAAGATATTCTGCCAAGTACACACATGAAGCTTCCACTGAAGTCAAGAATAATTGGCGCTCAAGAGCAGGAACAGAACTGAGCATGTTGCGTGCAAGCTAGCATGAGTTGGATCCCTCCTAATGTGACATGCATCCAGCAGCCCTGGAACAATCCAGAAGCTGCTGTACCAGTTGAGCTTGGATTTTAAGAGTGCCTATAAACTATTGAACAGCATGTAAAACATCCTACGTACCCATTGGTTCTGCTGCAAGTGGCAAGCTCCCCAGGACCTACAGAACATTATGCACTCAACAGGAACGTAAGTGAAACTTAGCCAAGGAAAATCAATGGTTAAAAAGCATAAGCATCAGATGGAGCAGTCACCCATGGTTTGGGTAGGCAGGGTTTTCTCTAGGGTAAGGGGGAAGAGCAAGGGCTATACCCATTTGTTGCAAGACTCTTACCTTTGCTGAGACCCTGACTGTGTGTGGCATTGCTGTAAGAGATTACCTTGCTTTTAGCCATAGTCAGTCCTTGAAATGAAGCAGATCAGTACATTGTGATATGCGTGAACCAGAAACTGGAAATGCCTGTTGTCAGAGCCCTGACAGGTATTAACAATATGCCTGCATCTGCCACTGGTGTTATCAGTCATCCTCTGGCTGCCTGCCCTCGTGTGCAGGTTTCTCTCCACACATGCTCAGTCCAATTGCTAGCTATGGCAGCTCCATGGAAGCACTTTCTATAGATGGGGCAAGGGAAAAAAGCTTTACACCGAGGTACCAGAGCAGCCTCTGGGAGTATCCAACTCCAAAGTTACACAGGAACAAGCAGACCAGGAGGAGAAATTTCTAAGTCTGCAAACCTCAACCTGCATTAAAGGAATAATGAGAAATTGTACTGCACAAGGATACACTCCTTAGGATTCCAACGCATCTCACTGGGCAGCCAGCCCTGCACGTGTCCTGCTGTCACAACAGCTTTATCTCTGGAGATAACACTGTTAAAAAATATGCTAATATGTTAACATAACTCTACTGAAAACACTTTGTCAAGAAGTGCTCTTTTACCACTGACATTGTACTATGATAATGCACCACACCACAGATTTCAAAGCAGTTTTCAGCCTTTTTTCCCCCCCACGTTACCTGTCTCTTTGTAATACTTTTGTGATTGCTATACCTGGTTCTCTATCCTTAATCTATCTTAAAAATTTGGAGGCCAACTTCAACCAGATTCAATACAAGGATAAAAGCTTCACAGACAGGACTAATTCCAGGGTCAGGTGTTGTAATTGGCGTGCAAGTAGCTGAGACCCACCCAAATAAGCTTTCCCCCTCCTCCATCCTTAGTCATGCAAACACCAGTGTATGGGCTTACCCACTTCGAGAGTTACAACACTGTGTACTGTTGCTTTCATTTCATAAGCTCCACGGAGGAAAAGGGTTTGGAATTATCAGAAGGGGTGAGGAGGTACATCTGGCAAAGATGCAAGAGTCTGAGAGAAGCTTCATTAGTTGTACTTCAAGGTACAAACATTTAATGGAACATAGAGAAAAATAAAAACCTGCAGCCTTGCAGGAAACATGGATTTATCAAGCTCCTGCCTTCTCCCGGTTGTATAAAGGTGCAATTTCTTCCACAGGGCAGTACTACACTGTGATTCCTGTGAATTACATGGACATTGGGTCCTTCCCCTCTCCAATTGAAAATGACGTTTACCTGGCTCATGAATTTCCATACTTGCCTCCAGTTATAACTATAGTGGCATCATGGAAAATTATTTCCATGAAAACTGTCAATGTTCATTGAAGCAGTTATGTTCCAGCAAACCCATATGTTCCAGCAATCCCAGTCCTGGTGGACACCACCACTGCCTGCTGCAAAGCCACAGTCCTCTCTTCATAGATTTATACCAGCTGCAACAGTGGCCAAATACTTCTGTGGCCATAAAATCTGATTGGGCCAACCCCTAAACTAAAGCTAATACCTGTTTCAGAACAAATTGTGACAGGTTCCAGCAAAACAGCTTCCCCACACTCAGGGCTCCTGAGGGATACATGCATATTTGGTAATAATTACACTTGAAAGAGGAAGCAAAAAAGCTTTCTAGGTGTGCAGATTAGCTCCTCCCTTCTCCCATCAATATAGGCACATAAATAGCCCAGACATGCCTGTGAACATAAGTATGCAAAATCCGGCCCAACACCACCTAACTTTCCTCTGCTCTGCACTTGGGTGTCTTGTTTCACGCACGCACACCCCTGCTGAAGAAAATGCCTCTGCTGCCAGCGGCCTGTTTTCACTGCTAGAGCCCTTAAGCTCTAAAAGGGGAGATTTGTATATGGGATTTCAGTCATTAAATAAACACTTCTCTAGAAAAACGTCAATACCTGTCCCTTCAGATAAGCAGATCCTCCTGCCCTGCAGGGAAGGAGAGCCTCTCTTCAAATTGCTGGGGATGGAGGGAGGAAAGAGAAAGTTCAAACAAGAAACACTGAATTACCCATGAGTCTGTTGAAAACAGCCATTCTTCCTCTCCCAAATCTCTGCACACCAGGACAGATGACCTATAACTCACCATCCTATTCAGTATCAAAAGCAGATCTGTCTTAGAGATAATTACTAGTTCTAGCGAGAAAAAAGAACAACAAAACAACAACAAAAATCCACTTAGAAGTTGCAAGAGCAGAGAGACCTGGTGCTTATGCTGCCGTAACCCTCCAATTGTACACTGCTTGGAGAGCATACTGTCAAAGCTTCCAAGGTGTTTTTCAGACATTGAATCTCAACATATTTAGGTGAGGAGGAACCACATGAGAAATCTTATTTTCCTTCTGGGCAGGCCCATAAAGATGCTTAAACAACTTACCCCAGACTGCACAGCAAGTTGCTGCTGAACTAGAGGTGAACAGAGGAGCCCCTGTTCCAAATCCCTCACTTCAGCCACTGCACAAAGCTGCCTTAGCCACGTGTATCGTTCCCATATTTTACAAATCTCTCTATGGCAACTTAAATGTCTAACCCAGAAAGAGGCAGGGCAGCTGATTAAAACCTTAGGGGCATTTTTTTGAATACATATGCTAGCTCACTTCCATCTGTGTTGTTAATTAGTTCCTGACTGTAGGTTAAATGTAGGGCATGTTGTCACGAGCCTAAGGTGGGGTGGCAGGACCTCCTGCTATTGCCATATGGCTTTTTGTTTCTTCCTTCATTCTTCAGCTTTTAGCCTCATGCTTCCAATTTGTGGGATCAACCATTATATAACAAAGAACAACAAGAACAGCAAAACTAGTGTTATAAGAGACGTTTCAATGGTGAAGAATGTTTCCTAGAGGTTTGATTTGAAATGCAACACAAGCCATCTCATCCATTGGCTGCTTTTACCCGAGGCAAATTTGCTATTAAAGTCCGGAAAGACCTATTCCTATGAAGAACTACTACTGCACAAGTAGGTGTTTACCAGCCCTGTAACACAAACCGGGCAGCTTCCCAGGGACCAAAGGGCAGCCTTCAGTCTAAAATGTCAGTGTAAAGTGGAGAAGAGCAAGGCTATGCCTACTCATAGCATGGGTGCTCAGTGTTTACAGGGCACGGGGCCAGTGTAGCTGCACCATCCCCATCAAAAACAATAAAAGGAAAAAAGATGACCGAGTTCTGCTCATCTTTTTCTTCCACAGCATCTCAACAGACCTATCTTCTTGTTAAAATAAAAATGGCTCAGGACTGTCGTCGACAAAGCTACAGGTCATGTTTTGAAGTATGTCTGAACATGACTAATTACAAGACCTGCAGAGTACCTGCAGTCATTTTCTAGTGAGTACAGCTTGAATAGTAGCAGGTCTAGTGGTGCTTTGCCACTGAAGACTTGCTCCAAAGTGATAATTTTGAGTAGTTTGTTTATTGTGTTTCTGGCTCTCATTGTGTACCTGTCCTTCCATTACCTAAAGGCAGGGAAATGATTTCTGTTATTTCCAAGCACAAGATTCTCTAATTTTCATAACAGTTACAGAAATTGGAGCACAGAAGACAAAAACCCACAAACAAACAACAAACAAACAAACTAAACAAAACAAAAAAAAAATCACAACAACCAACAAAACACAACAATATCTATATTAAAAAAACCTAATTGATATGACTTGATGCTTGAGACTTCTGGAACTCAAGACATTTACATTTAATTTTGTCAAACTCAGAGGTCCAAGCCTCCAAAGTCGTCGAGGGAGTTTCTTCTTAAATCTTATTTCTGCCTTATTATTCTGTTTTATTGGCTCACTTATCCTTTTGTAACATCCTTGTTCATCATTAACTTTCCTGCTACATTCGCAGTTACAATGGCAGAAAAGTTTTGCACAGGGGGCAGCAGAAATTAATCATTAGTGCAAAACTAAGATAGAAGAGGACTTAAAATTAGGCTTCCAAAGAAGGCAGCCTTGCTTTCTGTTTTAAATTCAGGTGTCATCATTATCTTTAAAGGAGGAAAAAAACCTCCTAAGTCACTTCATTCTTTTGCTAGTCATTACATAAAATTTGTATTTCTGTAAGAAGACTCAAGAGTAGCACCTGCTTCTCCTCTTGTTGCACCATTTCATTGGCAGCAACTTGCCAACACCGTATCAGTACACTGCTGTAATGAGAAACATCCTTCTTTGTCTCCCATAAAATAAAAATGATCCTTCATCAGTCTGCAGGACATTAGCCGTGAACAAAACAAACAAAAAAATACCCAACAAAACAAAACACAGAAAACCCAAACCAAAAAAAACCCAAACCAAACAAACAAAAACCCACTAATCAGATTAGACATTGACAAACTATAATTATAACTGGAAAAGAAAATGGGAGAACTTCAGATGTGTTTATTTCTAGTTTTGATCCAGCCCATTATAAAGATAAAGGGTGGTGATGATGTTCAGCAGCAAATTTGTACTTCACCACAGTTTCCTGGCATGAGTTCTGGTTAAGTTACCCTTGCCAGCCTGAACTTGTTAGTGCCTATGCTCCTCCTTACACTCACACTGGCTTTCAGTACAAATTCTATCAAATAGCATTTCTCTCTTGGCATTTATGGCTCAGCCAAAATGGATTATCAACTCAAGGAATGTAAATAGTAAGCAAAGATCCAAGTCTTAATGCGGGCAAGCAGCAGGCACAATTATCTAGAAATATGGCCAAACAAGTCCTGTTGCTCATCCCACCAGTGCCCAACACTTCTACGGTGCAGTGACAGCTATGACTAAGGGGAACTTGGTTTACATACTAATCCAGACCTTGAATAAAGGTTGGATTAATTTCTTTTCATCTCAGTATATCAAGTACTGAACACTCCCTGAGAGCATCATGGCCTGTAGTAAAGAAGGGTAAACTAAATCATACGGATACTAAATGTTGTACCAGACTTAGAAAGTAAATGGCAAAACAGAGTAAGAGATCATAACCTTTAATTCCCTGATTTAGACAAAACTGCTTTCTTTTCTCCAGGAGCTGTTATGTTTAAAGAAAGCAGTGTTTGATCACGTTAGATAAGGCACAACATGCACTAGAACTGGCACAAGATTAAGCTTATAACATATGTACTACAGAATTCTGA
>VWZY01009930.1:1058850-1075336 GCA_013399075.1 Chloroceryle aenea | reverse complement strand
ACCGCGGTGCCCGCGGGATCCCGTGTGAAACGCCTCACTTGGCTCTACCCGGCTGCCCGCGGGGTGGTTTTCCGTCCCCCCGTCAAAAATCTGTCTTGCCGTTTCCCCCTTCTGCCTGCATAGCAAATACAGTAAATTATTGATAGTGGAAATTGCATGGTGGAGGCAATAATGGCAGCCCCTGATTGAGTGGCTCCATTTGATCTTGGTATAGACAGAGAGATGGCATGTTCCCTGGGCAGGCTGGCAGTGGTGAGTGGCAGTGCACGCATGTACAACACCCCGTGCCACGTCCCACAGCAAGAGCCAGCCACGGGAGAGCCACCTGCTTCACCACGGGCCTGTCACAGCCGTCGTGGCTGCACCTCTGTCCTCCCATCTTCTCTCAGCAGTCAAATTGGAGGCGATGGATTTTCAGAAGAAGACACTCCATCTCTTTTATGAATTGGTTAAAACAAGTATCGTTCTACACCTCAAAGTCTAATTGCCATCCAATTGCAATTAACACCAAAAGCCTATCGCTTCAGTGCGCTCATGGCCATTTGCTTATACAAGCAGAAATGTGTGCAACTCATTGCTGCCTTCAGACAGTCTGATTGCCCCTGTGCTTTTCCTATGAAACACCTGCATTTATTAGATCAGTAAAGTAATAAAATATCCCAGGCGTTTGAAATCCGAGTACACCTAAGGCCTTCCATATAAAATGGCTTTTAATATATATTAAGGGAAACAATCCTGGTGGTTAATATCCTTTGCAGCTTGAGGAAATTCTTTAAACATCATGTTCAAGTACCACATTACCATCCTTGTTGCACTTGGGGGTTTGGTTTTGTGCGTTTGAACTAAAACTGTGAGCTGTGAAGAGAGTTTCAACTCTTTTGTCCCAGTGATTTCTAGTCCAAATCTATTCAATTTACAAGAAAGCAGACAGGCTTTCACAGTCCTTACCTACAGCCTGGGCCTGAGGAATCACACCCAGTTCTTGCTGTCTGATGGACAGTCACTAATAAAGGTAGCTCTTCAGGCCAAGTCCTCTTTGGTTATTTCTGTAATATTCCAATCCTGCCATGAGGAATACATCAGCCATTTCTTTTCCCACTTTAATATACCAGTATAACCTTCTATCTCTCAGTGATACTACCCCGTGGATGGCTGAGTGAGATTTCAAACATGGGCATTATAACTGGAACTTGCCAAGTTAATGTGTGCGCTTTATTATACCATTTTGGACCCCCTCACAATACCATTCAGCTTTCCAGGTACGACTGGATTCGTGTTTGTGCCCGATTCTGCCAGGGCAGCAGGTTTTCAGCAGCCTCTTGCACAGTGATAAGACAGCACATTTTTCATATTGTGTGTTTGTTACATGACACCTGCAACTATTTGGATGTTCCACCAGTCAAGTTTAACAGCAGCAGCAGAGGCTACTTCAACCAGCTGTAATGTAATACATTACACACACGTTACTCCTGGAGCAAGGACTCTTCTGGTACACTAGACATGCAGATGAACAGCAGCAAGTATCATGCTTTTAGAGACACCAAAGCATCTGCTGGCTTGTTCTCAGGAGTGAATAAGAAGACATGTATTCCTAAAAAGTCTGCCTGCAATCAGAACAAGTTTTAATTTTGGAAAGGAAGCGTGTTATGGACTGCCTGACAAGTCCTCACTCTGTGGTGTGCGCTTGCAGCTCAGCTCTGCTAAGAACGTGAGAACCATCAATTCCAGGCAACCATGCGCTGAAATTCCCATTTTGCTCTGCTAGAAACACGTTGCCTTCTGCCCCGGTGTAGAGATTTTCCTGGGGAAGAGGTGTGGTCAGAGCTGCTGTATCTTGCCGGTATAATCAGCCCTTTGGGGATTATTACCAGCCAGTGCTGGATTACTGGGAAAATGAAAAGTAGTGTAAGTAATGATCTGTTTGGATTTTTAATGCACATACAAGCTGGGCTCCGTATTTTTCAATCAGCCTCTGACTTGAAGGAGAATTTTGTATGAATGAGTTCCAAAAGACTGGAACCACAAGGTATTTGTGAAGCAACCGACAGTCATCACATGGAGAAACTGCACTGGTCAGACCTCCTCTTCTTTGTCCGCAGGATGTACCATAAACTTGGAGGTGTACATCAGCCCTCGCCTTGGAAATCTGTGGGATACGTAGGATGCAATGACCAGACATGCCGGTGTCTCCCGGGGATTTCCAGGTGACACAAGAAAGAGTGCTCTCTTCTCTTGTCTGAAAAAGGACTTATCGCAGCCAGTTTCCTCGACTGGTTTGTGTAGCCACCTCAAAAGGAGAGCTGCTCCACAGGCTGCATGGGGAAGAAATGGGCAGGCAGGCCCTGTTCTGGTGATTTCAGTTTGGTTAATTCAGCATATCGAGCCTCTCGGTGGCATTGTCACAGCATGTCCACCTTCCAGCAGTTTCCTTGTGACTGAGTAACTTTCCTATACCTAACTAGTTAAAATTATTTTTTTGCATACACAAATCACACTTCATCCCTTTCTGTACAACAATAGGAAAAGGGTAAGAAAGAGTACAAGCTGTCAGTCAACATGATGTTGATTTATCCCTGAAGCAATATCAGATTGCTTGCAGGGGGGTAAGACCATTGCTTTTTGCTGAATTCAATTTAAACTGTAGCATAGGCACTAATGATACTGTAGATACTATAAAGAAGAAAGCAGAAGCACGCACATCTGTTTTGTGTCTTGGTGGAGGTAGTGCATTATCATGATTGATGTACGAGGTCCAAATTTACCAATAAACTAATTATATGATAGAGTAGTTTGTGGGGCTCTTAAATTCCCCCATTGCAATTGTAAGAGAAGCGATAAAAAAGTCAATATTTGGAAAGAGAAACGTTCTTAAAAGGTCCACAGTTAGTCAATACATAACTGGCAATTCAGTCTCCCACCCACAAATGCGTCTTTAGACTCCCCATTCACGTAATATCCTGACCTGTTTTTGAACAAAAGAAAGGTCAAGAAGCTACAATTTGGACTGTCTCTCACTTGGCTGTCAGGAAATATAAACCAATCCTGATTACAGAAATGAGAATGCTGTAGATGTCCTCAGGTTTTGACACTAGAGTATTTTTTTCTATTAATAATTTTAATTGGTTGAGGTCAGTTCTTATATCACTACAAGTATTTAATGTTTAATTATGTTTATTCATGTTTCCTAGCTACCTATCTTTGCTATTTTTTCACATTAAAGGGCTGGAAAGTTAATGGAAGTAAACTTCTCCAACTGAAGGAATGCTAAAAATTGCAGTGGATTATAAACAATATTGGAGGTTGCAGACATGTTGTATTTGTAAGAAGATGACTGGGCTGTGATGTCACTCTCCAGTGATTCAGCGATCGCAGCATACACAGTGGAGACACTCATGTTCCACACCAACATCAGCAGGACTAGAAAACCCTCAGCATCTTTGAGGAGTGAACCCGAATTCTGCTCAACTACATCATCTTTGTAACCATCCAGGCTGTGACTGACGGAGATGAAAAGAGAAGGGGGATGGCAAGGACGTCCCCAGCCCACCCCTGGCACCTATCAGTCAGCCAGACTGCAGCCACAGCCTCTTCTGAGTGTCTGTGTTATCTCTTAATGCCCTGAGGTTGGTGGCACTTGGATCTCATAGCCCCAAGGTTTACCTTGCATCCATCCCGCAAAGCATGGCTGTGGTTCTGGTCTGCAAGTAGCTTGCTGGGTGGCTGGAATATAGACCCTTTGCCTTAAATAGCAGAGGATGCTTGCTATGATACCAAGCATAATTTCGCCTTCAGTGAACAACATCTGCCGAGAGGCCTTTTGGCCTCATTTTAGGAGGGAAAGTATTATGTAAACCAGCAAAGATGGGAATACTAACCCAAAGATCTTTCAGCAGACATAGTTTGTAGGCTGTATGTGTACAGGATAAAGCAGTGAAACCTACCCTTTCAATCACAGACACTGAAACCACAACATTTTTGCTGAACAAAATATCACCTAATAGCTCAGAATCATCACCCTGCAGCTACAGCAAAAATGTATTTAAAACTCCAACAAACAATTAAAATAATTGGTCTCTTCTCATGTCTGCTAGAGGTATGCCAGCTTTACATCACATGGGGGATCTGTACCCTGGATGTTGTCCCATGCCTTCTAGTGAGGGATTTCAGCACAATTTGTGTGCGTGAAACTGCTTCTACAACAGAGCTCTGTGGTAGGTGCAGATTAGTCTTTTGCAAATGAGGAAATTAATGTGTCTATTATAAAAAAAATTATTAAGCTGCTCATGAACATACTTGTTCAGTGAGCACGCCCCTTCTGTGTTTGTTCCTTGCCACCACTCATGTAGTTGTCTCTACTGGCATCAGACTGTCATAGAAATGGAATATGAGTCATACATGACAATTACCACATACATCAAGTGATGAACACACACACACACACATTCTCCTCACTATTCACATCTCTAGGCTTCCCTTTTGGGGTTTTGCATGAACTCCACACACTGCTTGGACAGTGGGTCTCCTAAACAAGACATGAGATCCCTCTTCCACATGCAGAAGGGCTGGGGGTAGCATGGAGGATAATTCACCTTTGTCCTGCCCACAGGACCTGTGGCAGGCTGGCCCCACTCTGTGGGATAGGGACAGCTATCAAGGACAGTGGCACAGCCGGGAAGGTGAGAACCAGAAAAACAAAAGGACAGAATGAATCCAACCCCACAGCAAAATTAAAAGGGGTTTATCATTTGGTGATACTCTGACACTCACTAAACCTGGGAATTTCATCTCCTGAGTGTCTCTGCCTTACTGCTGTCGTTTTGGAGGCATTAAACACCCGGTGCCTGAGCAAAGAGCAAAGTATCTGTGTTGTCCCCAAGAGTATCCAGTGTACCGGGTGTCTGGCGTGCGGTGCCTGAGCCCTTCCCTGCTCACCCCTGACCTCCCTGCTAACAAAGGCACAGCCTGACCACGGCTCCATCGCAGCGGACAGAAAAAAGGGCATGAAACAACAACAAAAAAGCAGGCTTCAAGTGAGCTGCAGACGTGGGAAGGGAAAAGAAAATCCCCTCTCCCCCAAAGAGGTTGTGTGTGATTCCTCGAGTTGGGGGAAACCCGAGCTGAGTGTGGAAAGATTAGATGGCTGGAGATGCACTCCTGTGACGAATCCAGCCATTGGAGCTCTATGATTAAAGAAGATCAGAAAACTGTTGGTGCACTTGTGGGTGAAAGGTGTTGGGATTGACTCATCTCTCCTTTCTTCTAAGTATCCAGTGGGTTTCAATTAGATGCAATACAGTGAATGATTTTTAATATTTAAAGGGATCAGATTCCAGGGGTTTAATAAACTTAGCCAGGCATCTTGTCAGAGTGCCTTACCAAACCCTCCTCAGTGCATAACTGTGCAGAGCTTATTTTGGGTATGTCCTAAAAATAAGCAAGCCCCAAAAGCCAGGTTTGCAGGCTTGTGAATGCTCCTTTATAGTTTATTTCTATTGAAGCAACTAAAATCCTCTGACATCAAGCTCAAGCACTCAGTTTGCCAGGTGCGACCGCTCAGCGGTATTGCCCAGAGGGTGATGGGTGATAAGAGATCTAAAGCAAACAGTCAGGGAGGGGAGACGGAGGATGGCGTTTGGTGCTGGGGGCTGGTATCTGCGTTGGGGTGCCCACCACCCATGGGGCCCCACTCCGGCCTGAAGCTGGCAGGAGAGATCCTCCTCGGGTACATGGAGATCCTTGGGAATGAAAAGCATGCGTAAACATTAAATAGTTCTTCTAGCTCTCCTGCCCTGTGTTACTTTCATATTAAGGCATTTTACACTGCTGTCTTCATCTTCCCAATGAGGCTATGGTGCTTTGGCTCCATCCCTCTTTAAAGTGCAGCCACGTCAATACTTTAACGAGCTGCTGTGATTAAAGATGAATTCAAGATATATTTTTTTTAATAGGGTATTGAGCAACTCTGGAGTTGAAAATAATTTCCATGTTAACCACCTAAAGTGTTAAAGAGAGAAGTATCTGAGGAACAGTAGATGTTTTTGTTAATTGCCAACTAAAATTATCAGTGCAGCAATAAAAATTAAATAGAGTCCTCAAAATGAAACCCAGACCACATTACGTTCTCCTCCTCCAGTTACTGTGACTTGTGGCTCAAGAAACAAGTACTGGATTAGTCACATTACAGCCAAAATTTCACTTGACTAACACGTTTCATTTGTTTGCTGTCTTTTCTGTTTATTGAACACTTGAGATTGTTAATCTTCCACTAATTTAATGAGTGGAACCATGTTGTGTATAAATGTTACTACATTCCACTCTGGAGATTAATAGGCAGCCGTGTGTCAGTCCAGCAGTTTTCACTTGTCCAAATAAAAAGGATGGTGTGCTTATCTGCCTCAGAGGAGCACTCGGGTGGGGTGTGAGCACACTGGCAGCAAAAGGGTAAAGATGTGGGCCACGTGTTTGCCCATTCCTTGAGGCATGTTAACACACCGCAAAAGATGCCAACAAAGAGGGTGCCATCCCCACACCCTCTTTCCTTCCCCCACAACATCCAGCCTGGCCCCAGGGAGCGGGGTCTGCACAGGGGCCTTTATTTCTCTGCACTGGCCAGATAAAGTGACTTAATTGATTTGCATTGCAGAAATGCTTTAGCTAGTAATTAGTACCAGTAGAGTTGTATATGTGGTACTCCTAATAAAATATTATTTGCCTCCTTGCAAGTACAGTACAGGAGTAGTTGGACATGCAGCCAATTCTCTCTCTGCAGAATGTTACGTGGTCACACTATCATTTATAGGTACAGAGATTGAAATTCAAAAAACCTGAAATATTGGTTCAGAAAATCAATACAAATTTTAAGATATTTTAAAATAACTTTCCTCAAGTCCCACACCATTTCTCAAATGGGAAAATGGATTCCTTTCTGTGTCTTAGCCTGCATAAGGACAAGGTGGCTACTTGATGGGTGGTGGTGAGGCAGGAGCATCCAACAGTAGGTACATGGCCACCATCACAAAACCCATGTGGCCAGAACCTCAAGCAGGAGGAAAGCAGCCATGGAGTCAACATACCCAAAGCCCTCTATTTTTAGGGCTGGATGTGACTCAAAGACTACTCAAGTAAAATCCACCCCTGACTTTGGCGAGACATTTAGTGGGTTTTTTTTTCAGTGGTTCAGAACTCATGCCATTGGAGTACAAATTCGTAAACAACACTATCTACATTTATTTTCTGGACACTGTTTATTTTTTGTGTAGTTTATACAGCTGAAACTTAGATGCTTACAAGGGAGTGGTGGCTTTAAACCCCTCTTTGTATTTCATTAGTTAGCCTGTTTAAACTGCTCTAATTTATTTCAACCCACAGTGGTACTATGTGGCCTTATAGTGCCTTTACTTATTTGAATATAAACACCACAGAAGACAACAGGAATGCAAAGTACTTAAACCAGAAGAGAGCCAAGTGCTAGATTTTCCACGAGGATTCTGCAACAAGGCACTTAAACCCTTATTTTAGACTTCTGTTACCTTTCTGTTTGATGCTTTACCCAGCTAGATGCTCTGAGCAGGATCCCTTTCCCTTCCAGACATGTATAGCTTCTTCCCCTTTGGTTTCTTAATTTGGGTTAGATCCCGTAATAAGAAAAATATACTCTGATACTGCACCTAGAGCACATAGATGAGGCCTAAAGAGCTCCTCTGTGATGGGAATTAAGATCAAAAAGGATATTGAATTTAAATATTCAACATATCTTCTCAGATATGAAACAGAAAAATTGTTTTGATGCAAAAGTCATTGCGACAGAATATGTTACTTACACTCTGAGACCATATTAGGCTAAAATGGCTTTTTAGATAGGAATTGCACTGAGAAAAACTCCTTCATATGGAAATTATGACATTTTGTCTATTGCCTCTTACTACAAATGTTTAAAAGATCTGTTAAAAATATTCTTTTAAGAAGCTGTATCAAGATAAAAGAAAGTAAATAAGAACCGGTATAACTTAGAGCCTTATTCCTGATTAGTTTCTTAATTTAGACCCTGTTAGCTGCCAGAAAATTGCACCAGTTGCCAGAGCTGG
This sequence comes from Chloroceryle aenea, assembly GCA_013399075.1. Classification (NCBI taxonomy): domain Eukaryota; kingdom Metazoa; phylum Chordata; class Aves; order Coraciiformes; family Cerylidae; genus Chloroceryle; species Chloroceryle aenea. The sequence continues at coordinate 1,067,252 of VWZY01009930.1, read as the reverse complement.
GGAAGCATAACTGATAACATAGTTTATTTTACACTTTGGGTTTGCTATGCTTTTCCAGGCCCTCACCCTTGCAGTAACTGAACGTTGTGTTAATTCCACATGCTGATGGACTTAGAGAGACTCAGGAGGCTGAGCCTAAGTGCTAACACAAACCAAAGACAAACATACCAGAAACACATTCTCACTGTCTGTTAGACAAACTGTCCTAGCCCCCCACCTGAATTTAGCCGATTGATTTTTAGCTAACCATTGATCTTCACTAACATCCCACAAAAAGCATGGACTAGGAAGAAGGCGGACAGCCTCCTCCATCAAGGTTTCAGATACAGCCAGGCAGGACACACCTGCAGACAGCTGAGGAATTGCTAAACTGGCTTGCCAGGAAGATGGACCTTTCATCCCACGTCCCCCTGTATAAGGCAAGATACATCACTGTTTCTTTTCCACCTGAGCACTGCTCCCCTAGCATGGGCCAGCCTGGGCCCACCAGAGCTCCAGCACTCTCCATCATACCTGCTTACCTACCACTTCCCAGTGCTCCCACACCTCCTTGCTGACAGTGGCTCTGTGGTGGTCCTGAAGAGTCTCACAGAACCACCTTCTGGCCACACAACCAGTTAGCCCAGGAACCTGCTCCATGTCAGGTCTAGCCCATCAGGGACAGGGATGGACATTGGTGCTGGTTTAAAGTGCCTGTATAAGTGCATTGTAGGCTCCTGATCCAGACTGCTTTCTGCTTTCTCTCGCTCCTCATTTAAGATATGTTAAAATTAATCTTTGTATATAATCTGGTAGAGTCTTTAGATAAACACTAACCGCCTTCCATCACTTTTTGTTTGTTTGGTTGGTTTTTGTTTGTTTTGTTTGTATAATAAATAAGGCTTTGGGAATATTCTCAGGTACCTAATGCACATCTCTTCTGTACATGCTTGAACCATACAACCCTATAACTTTTCTTCCCTACCACTTGCCTATCTATGTTACCCTATCTCTACCTAGGCTCTGCCTTGCCAGGTGGCAACTATGCCTATGAGAAAGGATAAAGAAAAATTAACTCAGCCACAGTCAAAGGTGGGACTGGACAAGGCTTGAGAAGAGGTTGACAAAACTTGTAGCAATGTCAAGTATTCAGGCTGAGCACCTGGAGCACACCAGGCACTGGCCTCATTTCTTCCCTCCGGAGACCCCTCCGTGGGGCTCCCTCCCTCACATCACACAATCCACCTCCTCTTCCAGGGGCTCTGCATGTCCTTCTCACCCCTTCCCCATGATTCTCATATCAGGCGGCTCTGTGCCCTTCAAGCCAGGTTCTTGCACAGTCCCTTATCCCTCTTATCTCTGCTTCTCTGGCTGTGGGAACAGAACGTGACTCATTACCACTTACAGATCTGCATCAAGGGTGAGCAGGAGGCTATTGCTATGCAGGGAGGTGTTAATGTCCACCTGCAATTAGCTCTGGGAGCTTTGTGGAGATGGCTGATCCTACGCGTGGGGTCTTGGGAGTTAGCTCAGCCTGCAAGCCACATTGGAAGCCCAGACTGAGAAAAAGACAAACTGATCCAAATTACAATTGGCCTCATGGCTGCATCATCCCCAGTCTGTCCTGGGGGAGCACACACTGAAGTCTGCCTGATCCTCTCTTTCTGAGAGGGAACTGGCAAAACGTACATCATCATCATCATCATGTTTACAGCCCTGGCAGAGGTGATCTGGGAAGTTCTGCTGATAATCATAGCACTGGGCAGCTGTCACACACAAGCAGCAGCTGGTGAAGTAGCCTCTGGTGGTCAAGGAGGCGAGTCCGTACATCGCCTTGGTCTTGCCCTATTGCTCTTGGATGGGCTGACTTGCCAGGGAACAGTACAGACCCAAAAGAAAACAATTTTGAAATGTCCATCATCTTTGGCTTTCCTCCTGGCCTGAAGTGTATGCCTCACATTAATCTGAATTTCCTCCTTGCTTTGTCTGGAAAGTCCCTACAGTTAAATGAATACAAAATCCTGGACATTTCAAATTATCTTTCAAGCTTTACCTTAAAATAGGGTAAAAGCTTAGCCTTTGGGGGTAAGGATTTACTTCTTGACAGATATTTTGGTTTCCTTAAAATTTGGAAACCATCAGAATCTTCTTTAGGGAACGCTGCAGGAAATCTTTGATGAGAAATTAGATTATAAAATTACCTATTTGGTGCCAGCTAGACTGGGATTAAAAGCCCCTCTGAAGTCGGAGACATTCAGGTGTTTGAAAGAGCTCAGAAAAAGAGTCAAGAAAAGCAGAGGGTATCCTGGGCTATGACCATGTTTGGGCAGCTGATGACTGAGTCTAGGTGAAGGATTTGGGAAGAGGAAAACAACAGGTGGTGGGCGGAAAAAGCATGAGAATCAGATCTGCCTGGGGAATAGGTGGTGGATAGAGTGACCGACTGCTGGTGTAGGAGCAAATACCATAGAGAAAAAAGAAGAATCAGGTGAATCTATGATTAAACTCTTAAGTCTTGTGCCACCAAGGCCTTTGTGAAAGACTTATTCACAATAAACCAAACAGACAAACAAACAAACAAAGCTAAGGAAAAAAACACGGGCATAAGTAGTTGTTCCCTTGGAAGAGGATGAGAGCAAAACATGTGACAGATATTAGTCATGACACTTAGAAGGGTGTTCAAATACCATGATGAATGATGAGTGTGATATAAGGACTTAGAATAACTTAGTCAATAAACCACATCTGGGACACAATAAGAGAATCATATGGGAAATACTGTGAGATTCACTCCTTGTGTGGATGACTCTTCCTATAACCAATAGATACATTTTTCTTTTTTTTCTCCGATGCAATAAATTTTCAGCAATAGAATAAGAGGTATCACACTTCAGGCTACAGCAAGCAATGTGTTCAGAAGCAAAAGACATTTGAGATGTATCATCCTCCACTGGAAAATTCCAAACCCAGAATTTAACCTCGCTTAAAAACTGCTAGGGCTTTTTGTTTTCCTGGTCAATACTGTTTTATCAGGTAACTGTTTACAAAATTCAGCCAAACATTCTCTCTGATAATTTTTTTAAACTTTTGGCAGATGTGAATGAACATGTATTTGACAGAGCCAACTAACCACCTAAGAAGCTCCAGTCTCTTGACCTCTGCTCATGACTCTTACTGCACTCCATTCGCAATAGAGTTGGTCAGGCTTCAAAAGGTATTTGCTATCAGAAATCATCTACCTTCTTTTTTTTTTCTTTTCTTTTTCTTTTGGTAACCTCCTGTTTCCCTGAAATGCATTGTCTTTTCATGATCATTTTGTTTTGAATCTGAGTATTTTATCAACTATCATTGATAAAATGATGACAGCTTTAGAGGGAAATACTGAAAGCCTTTTTGAACACTCTGTAAAACAATGGAAAACTGAGTTTGTGTTGAAAACTAATGGAAAAAAAAGATGATTTTGAAATGTCAAATATTTTTACAACTCTGTCTACCTTGTCAACATGTGGCCTTTTATGATTCCTCAGGGAAAATCTGAACAGGAGCCCTGTGATAGATACAGAATGACCAGTGGGCCATGATATAACCTTCTTCCGTTCCTGCTGTTTTAAGGAGTGAAACATGTAAAAGAGTAAAGAAACCCAAATGCAGAATCAAGGCTGAAGTCAGTACTTTGACATTTCATAGCTGTACAGGTTTAGTGTTTCTAATATTAGAATAACACTTCAAGAGTGAGCACGTCAAGCTATACTGTTATGTCTTGTCTTAGGCACAAGTAGTGTCTATCTAGATAGACTCCATCTTTCTCTTATCATTCACAAGTGTCTCTTAAAAACATCTACTTACAAAGAAGCTTGGGGAAAAAAAAAAAAAGTTATTCTTTACCTTATTCAGTGCTCAGAGGGGAGTTTGGTAACATCTCTGTATTGCTGAAGAACAAACAGAGGTAAAAGAACTGGAAAGGTCTGCCATATGACACACAAGCTCTAGAGGAACTAGAACTTACACTCTGTGAGTTATTAATGGAAGAATCCCAAGCAGCAAGCCTCACTAGCCTTCCCTCCAGTCTGTCTTAGAAGAAAATGTATGACCATGCGTACAAAGCAAACCCCCTAGACACTGGCCGTGTTCTTCTACTCTTGCCAAACAGATGAAAGAAGGGTTAATGCTGAAGCCTTCCCACTGCCAGGGTCCCTTCCTTTCCTCAACATGCCTCAACTGCTTTTTTTAAACTGCTTCAGCTTGTATTTTACCATTTGTTATAATAATGGAGTCTAGTCAGAAGCTTGTGGCCCCATAAACTTTAGACATAATTTTCACTATGTCAGCTTTAAAAAGTCAGTATCTGTCTCATCAAAGGGCAATCGTGTCCAATGTGGGTGTCTGTGCCAATTGTGTTTTGAACTGCAGCAATAATCCAACAAAACCATGCAAGGAGCTTTCTACACCCACATTTCTTAATTATCATCATGAGACTGAGGTAGCTGAGACCAGATCTATAATGTTTTCTGGATGTCAAAATGCCCACACACCTTCTGTAATCCTTGTGCTACCAGCCCCCTTTTGTAGTGCTTTTAGCTGGTCCATCTAATTATCTATTACCATCACTGTTTACTGCATTACTCCAGAGTCCCACAAAGGCTTGTCAGGACGAAAGGGCTCTGTTTAAGAAAAAGGAAACAACTTCCCTGATGAGACCTCCCTTCTTAACTTCACAACCCTATAAACATTTTAGTGGATGATAAACCCCTCCTCACCCCTTTCAGAAATGAACCATTATTTTTTTTACAGTCAGGTGAGACCTAGGGCTTTGAAAGGCTCTGCATACATCACAGCCATAAACAATGCATTTTCTTGGGAGGTTTGGGGTCTACTGTCCATTTGGAGAATAAATAAGTTCGTTATTTTCGCATGTGCTATAGTCAATAAGGATTTGAAATGGGAAAGTAGCGAAAATGTTATGACTTAATGAACATGTTGCGTAATCATTCTTGCCAAATGTCAAAATAAATTGGAGGCCAGAGTGTACCGTTTATGCTTGTTAAATTGGGGGTTTGTGTGCTATTTTCGGAAGGCAAAAAGAAAAGACAAACAGACCAGACTGTGAAAAGGTAGGGGGAAGAGAAAGTATATACTTGGCCACTATTGGCAAGACATTGGTCCATTACAGTCCTGCTGCTAATATTCCCCACAGGAGACCATACAACAGCCTGGGACTGTGGGGAAACCACTTACTGACAGCAGAGTTGGCTCTATGGCAAATGGCCCAGCTTCAAGGCTCTCCACTAGCCAAGGAGGAGATGGGGCCAACCCCCTGCAGCCCATCTTACGCCATGGATTGGACCCAGCTAATCTCTGCCTCTCTGGGAAGCACTGAGCTGCACCAGGGGTGCAAAACAGTCACATCCTTTAGTGACTTCAGAAGACAATTTTTGCCAGGAGACTATGAGTTTGCACTCTACCGTGAAGTTCAAATGACAACAGGAATAAAGTGACTAAACCCAGATTTTGCTTTTGCTGGAGGCTGCGGTGAAATGTCTCTTTACTTATCCAGGTATTCCACTGAATCTAGTTTTGGTGTAGAGGGACTGAGAAATGCAGGTTTTGCCTATGCAATGCAAAGAGTTTTCTGTTTGTCCATGTGATGAGTACCTTGAAAGCTCCAAGTTGGGAAATATCTACACATCTGAGAACCCAATCCTTTGAACACCGAACTGTGTCATGCCTACTTTCCCTTTGAGATTGACATAGGAAAAGACCAATTAGGATTATGTGATAAGTGAAATTACTCCCATACTTACCTGATTAGGAAAATAGGTCTCTCAAACTGCGTGTTCAAAAGGAGATCAAAGCAATATCATTCTTTTGCGATTAGATTTTGACTTATGTTTTTCCCTATTGAGTACATGTTCTAGCAGTGCTGAGAGGGCACAGGCATGTGCTTCTTACTCCACCTCTACTTCTAGTAATGGGAGCACCATGAGAGTGCCTGTTTCTTTCTGCCTGCATATAATGTGTGGATACATATATGTGGCTTTCATTTATTTTGTTTCATGACACAGGGAGGGGGGAAAAAATCCTTTTCATACACCTACATCTATCACACAGCAACTAAGAATAGAAGCAATATTGAGACAGATGGAAATGTTAACGGTGACAGCTCACAAGCACAAATCACACATTTGTGAAATAATGAAATGGGTGGGCAGTTGTTATATGAACTCCATGTCAGTTTGTATGATTTCCTGGCTATAATTTTGCAAGAGTACGTCTCAGAGATATTTTCAGTTAATGGGAGAAGTCGGCACCCTGCCCTGCCCCTTGCTGACGTGTGGGAGTAGGGATTCACTGAAGCTGGCAAGAGATTTGCAAGTGAAACTGCTCATCACACGCACTGGGCACTGTGGGACATCCCCTGCCATACCCTGCCAGGGCATTTTAGTATTCCTAACAATGTGGTGGGAGAGACACAGAAAGGAAGTGTGAAAATGTTTGGAAACCCAAACACGAGGGAAACATGGGACACTCACGCTTGTGTGCCTGGAAGTAAGAGTTTGAAACAAGTACTACTTTTTCTTTTTTTTTTTTTTAAAGCTACCATCTGACTATATCCTGTGGTCTCTATTACTGGCTGGACTCGCCAACCACAATTGAAAATAAGGATTACAAAATCAGTCCTGCGTTTATCAGCTCTGTCTTTCTACTTCCTCATGACTCAAAAGCCATCATCTCCATTTTAAGAACCACTTTGACAAGCCTGTTTTTGCTAGCCCCAGTTTCTTAGGCCCAATCTAATGTTAGCTCAAAGGGAAGGAAGCTGTGAAAAGTGTCTATTCATATGCATTTTACCTTGTGCTACCTGTCTCTTTCCCAGGTCTAGGGAACCTACTGATTTTCATCAGCTTTGAGAGGTACTGTTTCTTACAGATGCTGTTTACAGCATTTGATGTGACTATTTTTTGCTAGAGGAATGAACTAGATCTCCTGAAATCTTATGGATGCTCTCTTTGTTTGTGTATCTGATTAAAAAAAATAATCTAGCGGCTACATCTACAAGTGCTCAGTAGTGATTTACTACAGTGATTCATGCTAAGACTTTACAGCTCTGAGGAAAATATGTCCCTCGGGATTCATCACCTTTCCAGAATTTCTCTTGGCAGGGCAATCGTATGCCACTGTATTTAGGAAGCAATGTATGGTTACTAAATTGCAGTCTGTCTGCATTTTCTTTGGGCATTTCTGAGAGTTCAACAATATTAGTGTGATAAAGAAACCAAATAAAGGGCTTGCTGTACAAAGGCAAATGTGTGCAGCAGCCACCTCAGATTAATGAAATGCTAAACGGAATCCTCCTGCATACATGCCTGTGAATGGTGGCCACTAAAAATAAATAGTGAGAACTAACAGACCATTGAAATAGGAAATGATTGAACGATGCTGAAAATCAAGTGGTTATCCAAATGATGCTGAAAATGACAAACTTGGAGAGAGCACATGCCTACATCAAACATCGCATTAAAAAAATATCTCGTGCTGGACACAGATACCAAACCACTGAAGACAACACTCATGGTATCAGGTAAAATAAAACTATAAAAAAAGGAGCAAGAAAGACTGTCATGTCAAAACTTTACAGGATGAAGAGATACTCAACAGAGATCAGACATTTTACAGTATCATAACCATAAGAGATGAAAGGTGGTGATGAACCACCACCAAAACGGTGACAGCTCTTGAAGAAATAGTAGGTACTAAAATCAATAAAGCTACTTGCAGATTAAGGTATGAGTCACCGTGAGCAAATGTGACCAAATATGGCCCAGTGTCATTTGTTAGCAGCTGTCTGTCCCATGCGTCTTTGCAGAGAACTATTAGAATTCAACACAAACACAGCAACAGAGCTAGGAAGGGAAATACCAGAACCAAGAGTTTTTCAATAGCTGGTAAGAAAGTAATGGGTGTAAAATTAAAATATAGGAAGATATACAAAATTATCCGAGGAGTGGAAATCTCATATAAATAGAAGCTCCTTGGCAACCTCCTATGTATCAGAGGCATTTATTTTGAGAAGTGTATGGGTTCTAGTAGGGCTCATCATCACTAGATCCCAGTAGACATATTCATACGTTAGCTCTACCACCTGACTTGTTTCTAAGTGGAGAAAAGTCAGAGGATATTTCATTATGAATTTAATGAAGCTGCTGCTGCAAACTAGGTGCATTTGAGTTTTGTGCAGCCTGACGATGATGGATTCTTCCAAGACCTCTCCTCGGGCTAGTTTCTCCTCGCCTTAGAGCTCCCGAGAAACCCCTCTCATCACCCCCCGACAGGCATCCCCGGCAAACGTAAGTTCTCTAAGTGGAAACGGAAAAACACACGGAGGGATCCAGTCCGGCCCCTTCCCGGTCTCACACCCGGCGCCA
>VWZY01009930.1:1027328-1043308 GCA_013399075.1 Chloroceryle aenea | reverse complement strand
CTGTGAAATCATAGACTAATTTAAGTTAGAAAAAACTTTAAGATTATCAAGTCCACACATAAACCTAACACTCCCAAGTCCACCACCAAACCATGTCCCCAAGTGCCACATCTAGACATCTTTTAAATACCTCTAAGGATGGTGACTCAACCACTTCCCTGGGCAGCCTGTTTCAGGGCCTGACAACCCTTTTTGGGAAAAAAGTTTTCATAAAACAGAATCTAAACCTCCCCTGGTCCAACCTGAGGTCATTTCATCTTGTCCTATCATTTATTACCTGGAAGAAGATATTAACACCCACCTGGCTCCAAACTCCTTTCAGGGACTTGTAGAGGGCAGGGAGGTCTCTCTCCCCTGAGCCTCCTTTTCTCCAGGCTAAATAACCCCAGTTCCCTCAGCTGCTCCTCCCAAGACTTATTCTCTAGACCCTTCACCAGCTTCATTGCCCTTCTTTGGACACGATCCAGCATCTCAACATCCTTCTTGTAGCAATGGGTCCAAACCTGAATCCTGTATTTGAGGTATAGCCTCACCAGTGCTGAGTGCAGAGGGATGATCCTTGCCCTAGTCCTGTGGCCACACTATTGCTGCTATAAGCCAGGATGCTGGTGGCCTTCTTGGCCACCTGGGCATACACCGACTCATCTTCAGCCAGCTGTCAACCAACACGCCCAGGTCCTTTTCTGCTGGGCAGTTTTCAGCCACTCTTCCCCAAGCCTGTAGCCTTGCATGAGGCTGTTGTGACCCAGATGTAGGATCCCACACTTGGCCTTGTTGAATCTCATACAGTTGGCCTCGGTGCATCAACACAACCTGTCCATGTCCCTCTATAAAGCCTTTCTACACTCAGATTAACACTCCCACTCAACTTGGTATAGTCTGCAAATTTACTGAGGGTACCCTTGATCCCCTTGTGCAGATCTGATAAAGTTATTAAACATAACTGGCCCCAAGTTCTCGTGGCCCCAATTCTGAGCCACGAGAAACACCTTTTGTAACCAGCTACCAATTGGATTTAGCTCCATTCACCACCACTCTTTGGGCCTGGCCATCCAGCCTTTTTTTTACCCAGGAAAAAGTATGTCCATCCAAGCCACGAGCAGCCATTTTCTCCATGAGAATGCTTTGGGAAATACTGTCAAAGGCTTTAGTAAAATCCAAGTAAANGAGCCTCACCTGCACACCCCATGGTGCCGGGGGCCCTCCATGCCGCGGCAGCCATCCTGTGCCGAGCTGTGCTGCCAGCCTTCCCTCTTTAATCAGGCTTGTAATCAATCAGCACTTGGGACAAAGCACAGGCCTGAAGAGCACATGATGTATGCCAACATTTTCTGATCTTTTATGGGTGACTCATTTTTTATGCAGCCTGTTTTCCATGAAGGCAACCCAAATACTACCAGGGAAGGGAGGTGTGAAGATTCAGATAACGACAATAAAGATAATTCCAGATTATTTGTTGGGAAAACTCAAGATGACTATCATTATTAATAATTTCAGTCTCTGAGGTCTGTGCAGTTACACGAGACTGAAATGAAACTTGGCCTAAGGTTTCTCTGCCTTTCAGTGGCTTTGATTGTTGTCTTAAAGATGTGGTTGCTGTGAAGATGCTGTCTCTCATAATCTCACATTTATCTTTTTCTTGGGTTTCCCACAAATCTTTCGTCAGTCTTTGCTCAGGAGTAATCCCCACTAAATCTAAAGTATGTAGCAGTACTCTGAAGGAAAAAATCTGGGAGTACAATCTAGAAGGAAAACCATAGGATGAAAAACAAATGTTTAATCGCAAGTAAGTAGGTAAGAAGAAATTCATAGAATACCAGTACTTCTCAATTATTTAAACTTAATCAGCAGCATATAAATCACTGTATCTTAATGTGACATCTTTCTGTGCCACTAAGCCTCTACCAAACAATGTGGTATTTTGGGTATTGGCCTACAGAGTATTCTCAGAGAGTAGAGCAACACAAGGAAAACCAGCAGTACGATGAAATTATTCAAGCAAAAGTGATGTAGTTAATTAACAACATAAAGCTAACTAAACCACCTTGAATGTGATTTCAAAAGTCCATGCTGGATTCTTAACTGCTTAAACTGACATAACTCTATGGCTTTGTGGAGCTGAGCCACCTTGCACCAGGGCAGGATCTGTTTTACATGCTTTGGGCCTCTTAGAGAAACAGTAAAGAAGAAAACCAAACAAACTCCATTCAGATTACTCTAACAATTGCTTGTCTATACTGATAGCAAAGTGAATTAAAAACTCTTTTCTTTTCCCACCTAACTCTTTATTGTGCTAAAGGCTTTTTCTTGTACAAACTCATTAGTCAAAGTTCTTTGTCATTTACATTTACTAATAGAAATAGCCAGAAAATGCTGATGAATAGCCCGCTGCCTCTGAAATTCAGCAGTATGAAGAGGTCTATATTCGTAGTCACATGAAGTAAATAAGTACAACATGCTATCCTCTGTTGCTAACATTCCCATTCCTTATATGTGCCATTTGATATGGTTAATGGCTTAAGTTATTCTTCCTATTACAGCTACACAGGCACCAGCAAAAGCAAGAAACCACCTGAAATAGTTGTGCCCTGATGTCAGGGTGCACACTAAGCCCTGGGAAGTGGTCATATGTTTTATGAAGGGAAGTAGGAAAGTGGATTTTCCTTCACCAGCCAGAGGAGCTGGTGGGAGCACACAGGCTATTTCTAGCAGCTGCTCCAAAGGAAACAGGGCAGGGTTGGAGCACATGGAGCCAGGAAGGATTAGATGCAGGTGGCACCTGCTCTGTGGGTTTATGACTGGAAGGCAGGAATTGCTAATAGGCGAGGAGGTGTTTGTTGGGATTCAGTAGCACAGAGGCCAATGTTGGAGCCCAGAAGAGGTGGTATCAAGAAGGCCCAGGTGGGAAGTGCCATGCCAGCCCAGTACAGCAGCACCTGGGTAGACACTGGTGCCACGAGGGCATGAAGGCTCAGGTATCTTAGGTGCATCTGGACTGCAGGCAAGAGGAGGCATCTCCAGGTGTTGCCTTCAGTGCAGACAGAAATTCTTAGGAAAAGATTAAAATCAGAGCCTCTTGCTTGGATCTCAGCCCTTGCAACCTGCTTCTCCTCCCAAAGCAGTCAAGGCTGGAGTTCAGACAAGACTTCCCAAGTTTATGGAGACATGGTTGGTGGTTGCACACCATGTTATGGCAAGTCCTATGCTCACAGGAGAGGAGGCAGGCAGGGCATGACCATCCTTCTCCACTGCACATCTTGGTCAGAGCCATTGATGCTGGTCAGAGGAGAAGATGGGCTAACGTGCAGAGATAGCAGAAGAGCTCTGGTAAGTGAAAAGGTTTTCATCCATCTGAGGACTGTGGCTGTGTAAAGCAGGAGTGTTGTGTCCCCGCATGAAAAGCTGGGCATGATATTGGCTTGCTGCTTCCCAACCTTTCCATATACACATGCATGAGTAACACATCTACATGCACCTGTATGCATTCACATGCATACAAAGTCTGACTATATACCAGGATGGAAATATGGCAGTTTAGAGAATAACTAAGAGCAATAGCACAAGAAATGGTCTTCCTCAGCTCCTGATGCCCTGTAAGCTGGAATGAGCCTTCTGAAGTCTTTTCAATGGAGGAGGGGTGCCAGCAGGGATGCTATGGTGAGAACGTGGCTGGGAAGATTAATTGTATAAGATAGGACAAAAAAAAAGTCAAGAGGACTTCATGTCTCTGCCATGCTCTCCTACAGATGCAACCCTTTCATGTGGATGGCTCTTGTTGGTTTGGTTTCCAGGAGTGAGACTGTGAGAGCAGGAACTGAAATGTGTGGGCAGTATTTTTCCTCAGTCTTATCAAAAGCAAAACATTATCAAAATACTGAAATTGATGGAAATAATTTTAATGCATAATCATTATTTCCCACACATAATTTATGGCTAGATTGGCAAAAGCATTCTTATTTAACCACTGTCATGGGCAATACATTGTTCAATAGCTAAGTACTAAAGAGTTACCATGCTTCTCCCAATAAACTTAGAGCAGCACAGTGTGTAAATGCCATCATAGCTGTGCAAATCTGAGACACATGCATGGTCTATGGAGGACGCAAGTATCAGTAGGCAGAAGCATGCAACGCAAGCCTGGACACCCGAGGAAAACACCCAACCAAACCTACTTCACAGCTCTTTATGTCCTGGACACACCACCCACCACCTGATCCTACCTCTGAGAAGGCAAGAAGAGCCGTATGAGCTCCTTACCTCTTGGAGATGTTGGGAGGATGTAATCCTCCGTCTGCAGGGCATGAGAGTCCTGCTGCTGTGGGGATTCACCAGGCTGAGGCACCGGAGCAAGCACTCTCGTGAGTGAGCAGACCCACAAATTTGTACAGTTGTAAGGAAGCGGTTGTGTAAGAGTCCTGGTGATTTACATTTGCTATCTGCAGATAGGGACGAAACGCAGGTTGCCTGCAGTGTGCGTGCACGCTCGTACACGCACACCCCGGAGGGAGAGGGAAGCGGAGCCCTTGGATCTCAGTCAGGGCTGTGATTCAGAGGCAGAGCAGAACGCGCGGGATGGGTAGCTGCTAGCCAGGTACTTGTTGGGTGGGCTTGGGCTAATTAAGCTGCCTGATGGGAGGAAGGAATAAGGATTCAGGACCAAGAAGAGAACGAGACTGCAAGTCAAACTTCAGTGTCCATTAACTTGGTGTGTAATTTCATGGCATATTACAGACGTGTACAGGAGAACAAAGTGGGAAGCATCTATTTTAATGTTATAAAGGGATGCTGAGCTGGGGGCAAGACTCAGTTCATGAAACACAGAGTTTGGCTTTTTTTAGTCTTAATCCATCTCCTGCTACACACTTCTCTGTTCAAAACAGCACACACCTTCATAACATCACTTGCATGCAGGGTAGCCTTGTTTTGTTACAGGACTGGGTTCAGGGAGGAAATTGGTTTCTGATGCTCCGAATGGCTTTGTAAATGAATGATGAATGAAGATGCAGGCAAACAGGGAGATACAGGGAAGAAATTGGTAAATAAAAGAGAACGCTGTGAAAAAAAACAAGGGGATCTAAATTACTTACACAAAATCCAGTAGTAATATGCATGCTTAGTATTTGGTATTAATGGCATCTCTCTCCCTGCTGCATCAAAACATGTTTTATATGCACAAATAAAGGAAACTGCCAACCACCCCAGTGGTTTTGTTAGTTTTAGAGAGCCCCCATATTTAATTTCCAAGCTTAAAAGGAAATAAGAAACCTGTAGCTCTGGAGATCATTGCTGTTTCCTTCCAGAGCAATTCTGCATGTTTGACATCTTATCTATTGTTTATGTCAGGCAAACAGTGCCTGGACAACACACAGAGTGGGCTGCAGCGGTAACACGGCGTGCGAATACCTATGAGTCTCGGTGATTCATCACTCCAAGGAGCTCTTGCTTTAATCACAGAGGGCTGGGAGATGAGGAAGACCATGAGGATTTATGGCTTTGGGGCAAAGCATCAGCTGTCCCAGGTATCCCAACCCAAATCTACAAATCAATGCTTTTATTAGAAAGTGACAGCATTAGTGGTGAAGGGTTGAGCAACCAGCCACCCCCCAGAACAAAACTGCCATGTGAGAAAGCAGCCCTGCTTCACCCACAGAAAAATCAATCTGAAATGAAAGCTTTTCAATGGCTGAGGGATCCATCTGTAAGCTCATCTCTGGCTAAGGTAATCTTGCTTTCTAAGTGTTGGGCTTCCCATTTTACCACAGACATGAAGAAGAGTAGAGTTTAGTGCCAGGACCTTGTAAGCTGCAGTTAACTGTGGAGCATCCTCCGGCCCTGCCAGCACCCCTTGTGTGGCACAGAGTTTCTCTGCTCCACTTTCACAGAGGCCTTTTGACACCCACTCTGCTGTTTTAGACCAACAGTTTGGTGTCTGCACCATGTTTTACGTAACAGACTGATGCTCCCTCCACAGCTGCACTTCTCTACCGTAAACAGCTGGGTCCTGTCTGAAAACAGCAATCCCTACAGGTCATGGAAAAATGAAAACTTCCCTTCAGAATCCATGGCTGGAGTGTATAACTAGAAATTGAGAGCCCTGGGCTCTATTGTCCTTTACAATGCTCACACATGCAGGTGAAGTTTCCTTATCGATGCAACTCTGTTTATCTTTGAAAAGCTGCCTCTCTGGGATGTTTATTTACAAAAGTGGATTTGAGGCTTTCAAACAAGGGGAGACATAAAAGTGCAAAGTGCTAGCATGGGCAGCAGCTGTGGCCTGCTTAACCCAGAAATAAAGAGAAAGAGGTAAAGGAGGGACATACTGAATGCTTTCATATTGCCTGCAACACAACCCCCTGTACACACCAAGAAATGCACTTTATATTTTAGAGGAGGGACCTGCCCTGTGGCTGCTGCTGCCTGGTAGAGCAGGGAGGTACAAGAGACCCTTATGCAGAGGCTGCTTCCTGACTGAACTGCTCCAACAAAACTGCTTCTAGCCTCAAAGAAATTCCACAGGAATTGTGTCCCCTTTGCAGCCCTATTTGAATCCCTTAAAGCCATGAGCCTTTCCAGCCGGCAAACACCCAATTAATCAAGATGTGTCAGCCTGTACCTGCTGTGAGGACTAAGACATGCAGCTGCTGAGGTGGCCATTACTGTGTCCCATCAAGGTAGTTTAGAGCTGGTTGATTTGTTTGATTTCAGTTTTCAGTAGCTGTAAAAACAGCACAAATAATCAAAAGGAAAAAAAAATGTGCTTAAATAACTTGCTTTCCCGCTGCACATTTTGCAGTTTTTGCAGAAAGCAAAGTCTAAAGCAAGGTTGCATTCACAAGCTGATGCCTGTTTTGTCATTGCAAACCATACAGACAGCACATTTAATTCAGAGATACCGTGGAGCTGAGTGCCAGTAGAGGATAACAGCCACCTAGTGCTACAGTGCCAAGATGTTCTCCTTCGGAGTGGATGCACAATCTTACAGGAAGCCCATTACTCTGCCATGGTGTCTGAATTGCTGACTCTGAGGAATGCTTGGGAAGAGGAGGGTCACTGCTCCCAGAGCTGCTGGAGGCTGCCACTCCTCACTCAGCGATAATCTACGGGACTATCGTTAATTGGCAGGACATCACTCAACAAGTCCACTTCCTTCTGAAAAAGGGCAACTCGTTCAGAGCTTTAGATTCTGCTAGACTCCATTTGCCTTTCACAAATGTATCATTTGGGGATTGAAAAAAGTGAGACTTTAGAGGGACTGATCAACCACTTCAGATTTTGTTGCATCCTCATGGCATACTTCTACCATTACATCAGGAGATATTACTATTTTATTTTTTTTCTTGAGGAATAATCTTTTGGAGAGACAGTATCAGTAGCCATGACCACCACTGAAGTTTATGTAGGGAAGCATCCTCACCTGAAACTTGAGGTATTGGTATAATATTTGCCTACTTCTACTCTGCAGTGGGTCACTTCTACCCACCATATAAGTAAGACTGTTACTTCTGCAGATGTTACACTAGGGATACAATTTTTTCCCCATCATTGATGTGAACTATATTCCAAGTCATTAGTGTGGCTATAGTCAGTTAGCATAGAAAAACATTAAAAATACTTTAGCACTTATATAAAATAGAACAGTATCAAAGAAATGCTTAGAAATTAGGAGAAAGTAAAAATAACAAGCCAACAGTATCTTTAAAGTCGCTACAGTAACACAAATCAGCATTCTATAATTTTTCTTTGGAAAAGGATTTCCTGTGGTGCTGTCTCTATATGTGCAAGATGACTGTTTACACAGCTAGTTCCTAAGCTCTATACATTTCCAGCTGACAGATCAGAAAAAAATGGATAAGTTAAAAAATGTCATCTCAGCCAGGATTTTTGATCACAGAAGACTCTTAGTAATGACAATGGTTCCCAAAATAAGGTGATGGAGCATTTGAAAAGACAGGAAAAAAAAAAGAAGTGATATTGTCAAGGTATCACCTGATGATTTGGTGGCTTGAGAAGAGTTTTGGAAAGATACGTGAAGCTGATGGTGCTGTGGGCTGTGATGATCCAAACCATCTACCAGCTTGTTCTGGAGAAAGCTTCTCCAGAACAGAAGTGCCAAGTGAATTTCACCCATTTTCCCTACTCTCCAGAAGGGGACGAATAAATAGCCTTTGGAGAACAACAGGTTCCAAGATCTGCCATAAGAGAATTTCTAACATTGTAATGACCTGGGAGCCAGCCATTTGTTTTTAGTTTGGGTTAGTAATTCGGTAACATGCCTCAGATGTTTAGCTTCACTTCTTAACCTCGGACGTAGTACAGCATAGCCAGACGCTTGCAATATGCAGTGTCACAGACAGGCACCAAGAGAGTGCTGCATCTACAGTGGTAAAAATGCAGCAGTGACACACAGAGATTTATAGTTATATACACACACATACCACCGTTCAGGTGAGCACAGGAAGCCTGAATTTTCCAGGCTGATGTGTTATTTACTTTTCCCTGTCCTTGGAAGTTTTCCCTGGAGCTCATGACCTGTCCCTTTCTGACGAAGCTTGGACTGGGGAAGAGACCCACCACAACTTTCTTCTGACAATCCTCCAGCTCGCCGCCCTTCCAGATGATGTTAAGTAAACATGGGCTTTTAACCCCTAGGGTATTACACTTGACCTTTGCACCCACTGCAAATATCTTCATAAATAAATACTTGAGCAATGAGGAAGGAGGAGACAGAAGGATTCAGAGGGAAAATAGCATATGCAAAATCCAATTAAGCTGTCTGGTCACTACATCCTAATACAAAGGTGATTGAGGAGGTTTCATGATTGATGACATGTCATTTGCAAGAGCTCCATCTGTAGTTGCCAACACAGAAAGAGGTCCTTAAAATTCCAGCAGCTGAAGCCCTGCCATCCATCAGGGAGAGGAACATAGCCATCCACCCACCCTCTTGGCCAAATGATGAGCATAAGTCACAATCATTTTGCTTGTGCAGAACTCTTGGCCATGAAGTAGCAGAGGGTGCCTGGCTTTATTGTGTGTGGCACTCCTATCTGTACTAGCAAGTGTGTCTGTACACGGGGGCTCCCAAATTCCCGGTGTGCAGAGTTTTCCTACCTGACAACAGACCCAGTCAGAGGGGTAGATGCTGCTTCTTGTGGTGGGATTAGTCAGTCACAGGAGTACCGCTCATTCCTACCTGCAAGAATGATTGATTTCATAAAACAGCTTGGAATTGAGGTCAGTGTTGTTTAGACTTCCATTTGTAGGCATTTGAATACTACTGTACCCCAATTCATCTTTTTCGACTGTCACCCATCATGTAGGGTGCAAAGTGGAAATTGTTTTTGTCTGCCTTTGTTTGGATCTCAGCAGTGTTGATTTTTAATTGAAAGCCATGCTCTTACAGCAACACATGGATTTGATTCAAACTTCACTCAAGCACCCTTTGACTGAACTTCAAGCACTTTATATTAGACTACAATAAAGTCATCTATGCAATGCACTCCCCATTCAGAATGTTTGGGGAGCTTTGCAGATAAGACCCACCTTTTTTCCCTGCAGCTCTTGGTTACTTGATCTGGTTGGTTTCCATACTGCTCACACTGGCTAAGTACAGATCAATTCCTAGCAAAATAAATAGTGTTTCTTGCTCAGTACCTAAGTGTGTGGCTTCTTTGCCTGAATTACAAATTCTCCACAGGTTACACCTGCAGCCAATAGGGCTTGAGGGATAAAGCAACATGAAAGCAGGTCATTATTTGAGTGAAGGTGAGATGATGCCATGAGGATGTATTTGGCTCACCATGTGGCAGAGAGAAACGGCAGCATTACTCTGCCTTTCTCTGTTTCTTTCACCAAGAGGGGCACTGCTGGCCACTCCTCACATCACACAACTGTCCTCCCCCATGGGTGAAGCAGTGGTTTAAGGAATGATGTAATAAAAGCAGCAATTTGGGCTCCGCAGCTTTTCCCCCCACAGTTTTGAGTCACCAGCTGGGCAACATCTGCAATTAATGGGACCAGCATTTTGATAGAGAGAACACAAGGCAATTGGCAGAGAACAGTACATCTCATCATTCCAGATTTACACAGGGGAAAGTGAGGTATTGATCTGCAAGTCAAGGCACACATATTACCCCAGCTATTATGGCCATTTAATCTTGACTTTTCTGGGCTAAAGGGGAGATACCTGGAGGAGGGAGAGGGTATGGAGCTGATCCCCAGTTCCCCTCCCTCAGCCAGACCCTGGGCTGGCAGGATCCACTGTCTGACCTTTCCAGGAACAGGACTACATGTCTGAGTGAAGACTCACTGAGGATCAACCCCCATGACTCTGGATAAATGAAACACTTTGCCGTCTAGCATATCATTCCGTTTCCCACAAACGGCACCAGTAGTCACCGCGGCACGTACAAGCACAAGGAATCTATTATTGGCACCTCTCCTTGGCTCGCCATCATGACGTCCAACCTGGAGGCAAGTGTTAATGCCCTTATAAGGCTCCTCACACACATTTAAATGTGTTATCCTTTGGCCGATGATACAAACTGCTATCTCAGTAGCATACGGCATGGGGAGGTGGGAGATTTTCTTGGCTCTGTGGTGAGAGAGAGAAATTAAAAAGGAGCCTACAATGCTGAGTCACTGTGACAAATAACTTACTATGGAATACATTCAGGCTTTAGCAAGGAGGCAGCTGATAGTGAGTCAGTGACTGACTAGTGCCTCCTAGATTTTCCTCCTTGGGAAAGATTCAATAAAATGGGATGAAGTGCCAGCAAAAAGTCTTTCTCAGTGTTACTGAGTCAATATCACTAATTATACACATGGTTAAACTGTCAAGCTACATTATATGTCACGTATTATGTGCATTTTGTTTGATGTATAGCATCCTCCCGTTATGAAGCGATTCAGTATGTCCCATTTAAAGCACTGTTTTTCAGAGGCTGGAAATTGTACCAGACTTCGACTGTTTGGCCACTGTTTGTTCAAGCATCTCCCCCCTTCTGGTTGCTCAGCTTTGCAGGCTTATGAATGTCCTATTGAGTGTTCTGGGTTAGCATTCCACAGTGCAATTTAAACCAGAATAGATAGTTTGGTGTTAAAAAAAAAAAGTTTCCAGCTGCAAAATGGGTACAGTTTTGAGGCAGAAGGTAGAATAATGTCACGTTTCACCCAAGCATTTAGTACTAGTGAAGTAAAATTAGCATGAGCTCAATCACAGCCAGTGTTTTGTGGGGTTATGTGGGGCGTGTGCATCTTTTTTTTTTTCCCCCTCTCCCGTCTGACAGATACATGCTCAGACAGAGAAACAAGATCTCACCCTGAGAAGTAGCTCACTCAGGAACATGAACCCAGAGGGAAGCAGAAAGCAGGTCTGAGCAACTTTGTTTTGGTCCCCTTCCCCTGGACCCCAGGCCATGTACCTATCAGTGAAACAGCAGAAACATCAAGAAACAAAGCCTCGCAAGGGCTGAAAAGCTACTGCTGAACCCTTTTTCTATTTGCACAACCCCATTTCTGCTTATGCTGCCTGACACAGCTTCCAATTAAATTCTCAAATATTCACACAATCTCCTACTGCCACATGACCGACACTGCTTCCTTTAGGACACAACTTGTCTTGTTGAACACAATTAATATGGAAAAAGTTAAAAGTCATTTGTATCACCCAAGAACCAAGCACTGAAGCCTTTTCAGCCAACCCATCCTCGGCCACGGCAGCAGGGAATCAAGGGGTCTGAGCAACATGATGCCTTCTGTGTTCCCATCAGGCTTCTCACCCAGGTGAAGTCCATTTCATATTTGCCTGTGCTTTCATCTCCAGAGAGGCCAAATAGTATCAGCTCTGAAATTCCTAAGATATCATCTTAACCACTACATTATGGGGAAGATTATAACTATTCCTGAACAGACCACAACCAGGTGGAAAGAATTTCCTATCTTCCTTTTCCACCTGCGCTCTGGGAAGAGACATGAAGTTCAGCCTGGCAAAGGGAAACATTTTCCCTCAAGTAATTCCAGCTGGGACACTGCACTCAGGCCACTTTCTGAGCACAAGTAGGATAAAGGCATGGAACAAGCCACTGTTCACTTGACTTTTAATTATTGAGTGAATTATAGCAATGTGGTTCCTGCCTAAAGACTGGCTGCTAAAGAAGTGTTATTAGATATTCACAGCTGTTGTCCAACTTATACGAACTTCAGCTGTGCAGTTGCTAGCAAATGGGGTCTATAAAGCTAGTCAAATATTTTTGCATGTTGCTTTTGTTTGTTTCTTGAACAAAATTGTCTTTTTTCCCCTAAAACAAAGCTTTTCTTGAGAAATGGTGATATCATCAACAATTTCACTGTCTTTTTTTAGCCCAGTGCATCTCTCTGTGACCTTGTGAGACAAAGGGCTTCCTTATTTCCACCATGGCTCTAATACCTCCCATCACAAACCCCAGTATTAAAGCAACTGGCATTCTCAATGGAAGGGTGGAGGAGTGGCCAAGGGCTTTTCCAGGCCAGAGAAGAGGCACGTCCTCAGGGCTGCAGGGAACTACTTGTTCCACTGATGCCAGTGTTAGCTTGCTGAAGGACTTTTGAGCCAGGCTCTCACTGGCCCTGAGGCAGAGATCTTAAAGTAGATGCAAGTGTATAGTTATGATCAAAAGAATCTTCTTTTAAGGAAGAATTGTCTTTATTTATGAAAAATCACACAGACTCTGCTTTTAAGAACAGCAAATTCATATAATTTTTAAGAAAGAAATTACTTAAGTTTTTCTTTTTGCTATTATGAAGAGAGGGTCTCAGATATGACCTTTCCAAAATGCCTGCCAATGATCATCTGTAGAACAAGAGAACTCAGTAATACTTTTCTAAATCAGAGTGAAGAACAGGCCATTTCCCATAGAAAAGGAGGAGGATTTTCTCAAACTAATTTTATTTCCTTATCTTTAGTCATCTGTTGAAAAGAAAACACTAAATATATTCCTCAGTCTACTCCTTCCAGTGATAGCTCGAAGGAGTAAAGAACCATATGCTCCTTCAGCTGATCTATACTGTCTCCATGACAATGCACATTTACAAAGTTTGCTTCTAACAACTTTGTAGTATGAGCTCCAATTGCTTGTAATTAAGGGCATGAGGCAGCCTTTCAGGAGGGAAGGGCTGCCTATCACTGGGGCCCCAGCAGTCAGGCTCCCCTTCCCACTTCTGCCTGGAAGGGCTGTATTTCTGCATGGGGCTGTGTGTGAGCCCATTACACTTCTGCACAGAAACTGCCCCTCAGCTGGTGGAAATCAGCTTAGCCACCTAGCACCAGCCAAGAAGCTCATAAACTTAGTCCTTCCAAGTTCTATACAACTTCTTATATAAAGACACCCTAAATCTTATCAGAAAAATCTTAGACTTTCTGAGTGTCCTCCTGGTTAAAGGATCTTTTGATCACCCAGTGTTTTAATGCAGTGAAACTAGTTCTCAAAGGTTCCACTCTTGAGCACAGCAGAACCCTCTTGAAGCTGTGACCTCCTTGAGCAGGACTAAAGAGTGGAGGAGCAGGAGATGGGCTGGGGTCCCCTGCAGGAGGGCACCCACGACAGCTGAAATGCAGGCAAGGTGAGAGGTGTTACCTGGCTAGTGGGAAAGGGAAACAGTAAAATAAAGGGACACAATTTTAAACCAAGGAGGCTTAAGCATCAATTCTAAAAGCAAAAAGTAGTAACTCTAAAATGGGAAGGTACACTGTCTCAACAAAAGCAAATTATAGAAGGTGACGGCGTTGCTTTATAATGTCTTAAAAATGTAGTTCCAGACATGGACGTATTTTATACTTTAAAAAAAAAGGTAATTCCTTGTTTGATCACCCTCCCTGTACTTAAGGCAAACTGAAGGTTGGAAAGTCCTGTGTGGATTTTACTCCTCTCACTGGGACAGCTCTGCTCACCCCAGTGTAGTAGACAGAAGTTTCTTCCCAGGCTCAGTGGATACCTTGGGAAGCGTAACATCCCTAATCCAAGGGTCCTGAGCAGAGGCAGCACATCACACCCAACCAAGGAGGCAAGGCAGTACCTGCCTGGCCATGACTCTCCCTCTGCAGGTGTCCTGTGGTGGAGACACCTTGCAGGGGACAGATGCTGTGAACACTTTTCAGGGTCCTGGTACAACCTGCCCAAGATCTAGATCCTGATGGGGCAGGGTGTGTCCTGAGCCCCGTGGCACTGCAAATTCACCCCATCAGGCATTTATTCAGCTTGTTGACACTTGCTGACATGTCTGTGGCTAATAGCTTGCTGTATCATGTGCACAACCATCTGCAAAGCACGAGGGAGTTGCCCAGCAGAGCACTCGGGCAGGGGCACCTCTAAAATTTAGGGATCTTTTCCAAAATAACATTTGAAGAAGCCAGGATGAAGTCGTCGCTTTACAGCTCCAGATACATCATATCAGGGATAGCAAGCTGGTAAATACAGTTGCCTTCCTGGGCTTTTATCCTATGCAAAACACTGGACAATATCTGTTCTAGGACTTCTGGGAGCGATCAGCATCCAGGAAAGAAGTCAGCCAACAAAAAGATAGCCACTACTACCCCTCCTTCCACCAGGTATTGCCAGAGAGAGAGCATGTGCTCCCTCGGAGAGGAGATGTTGCAGTGGCAGGTTTTGCACATTAGCCCTTTTACACCTTTTGGATCTTTCTTAACAAGAGTTAAGAAAGGGTCAGAAATGCTGACGGGTGGGCAGAAACATGAGAGTGGGGCAGATGCCACATCTGTGGATGCAAAGAAGCAGATTGGCCGTGATGGGGATCACAGCTCCTGGAGGTGCAGGTGACTAGCGAGGGCTTATCAGACAGAAACAGAGGTGTTGCAAACCTCTCATATGTTACCTTTTAAATCCTTAAGATTTCTAGTTTGTTTGGGTTTTGTTTTTTTTGTTTTGGTTTTTTTTTTTCAAGTTTCTTGAAGGCTTGGAATTATTATTTTTAATTAATACATGTTTTTAAAAATCTCTGGTTATTTTATGTTTTTCTCCTTTTATTTTTTTTCTTCCCTGCAACTACAGGAATCACTTCAATTTGAAACCACCATTTGTCAGAAAATGTTGACATATTCTAGCAGTTATAGAAGCCATGTTACATCCCAAACAGTATGCAGAAGTTTGGATTTACTGCTAAACCAAGCAAGCCAGGATGCCAAACTTATCAACCAATTTAATGGAAAAACAAATCTCATAGTACAGTCTAATGGCAGAAAAGCATGGAGGAACAGGCTGTGTCCAGGCTGCAGGCTGTCAATTGTCAGCCTCTACCTAAACAAATGCAGAAAGACCTTATATTGTTATTTTCAGAACCCGTGTGTTTCACTACTCCCCAGTCGGTATAATAGCTGTCAGCACTCCTGTTTTGAATTTCACACATTTGCTTAATCAGAAACCAACAGAAATACACAACTAGCTGAAGTGGTGCATGAGTCTCAAATCTTCCTTTATCAAGAAGTAACCCCGGATACAGGCTGCCCCACATAATCAGATTTAAATGGACTTACAGTTCACATTTCAGCTCAATAATAAAAACCTCCTCTGGTTAAGATGTGACTATTTTTTAAAAGTATAAAAGAACAATGATACATTTATTTTAAAATAAATGTGACACTTATTTGACTTGTCAGAATTAAAGAGATTATTTTTTTTTATTTCTACAGTTCACAATCCCATAAAATGACCCAGGCAACAAAATCCCTGTGAATTTATCAGATATTTTGATTTTTGCTAGACTAACAAATTTCACTAAGAAATCTCTATCTTAAAGAAGTTCAGTGCTTGCATATCCCACTTAAACACAAACAGGACTCCCAAGAGCTGGCAGACAGACTCCCATTGAATAACTTTCTGCTGCTGTGCTCCTCTCAGCCCCTGCCCTCACACCAACCAGGCCCAGGACACTGCTCACAATCTGTCTCCACATACATTTGATGGCTGCATATATATAGAGTTCTAATT
>VWZY01009930.1:1014962-1027299 GCA_013399075.1 Chloroceryle aenea | reverse complement strand
CCTAAAAATCCATATTTCCCCCCCCCCCCCCCCAAATGCCTGATTCCTCCTGAAGTCTATTTAGAGGGAACAAAGCTAAGGCTTCTCTAATTGGAGCTGAGTCTCCAGTTATCCCTTCACCCTGTATAATGGGAGCGAAGATAAATTCTGCCAGAGAGGAGTCACATCTAGACTAGTCTACCAGCATTATGCAATGAAAGGAGGTGTGCTGTGCAAGGAGTTGCTTCTGCTGGAAAGAGAGACAGCTCAGAGTCACAGCTTCCTCTTCAAGCCTCTGAAAGTCACAGATTCAGGAAGATTCGATTTCCCCAGTACAAACCACCCTCCATTCAGGGAGAAAGAGCCAGCCATGCCTGGGCTTTGCTAATTTCTCTCTTTAGTGGGAAAACACATGAGGCTTGACATGCCAGGAGCTCAGGAGGCACTGCTCAAAGGTATTTGGTGCCTCCGAGAGCTCCCCGGTGAATGACAATGTAAAGGATTCAATGTGTGTGCCCAACTGTCGAACAAACGCTGCCTATTAAAGAGTTTAACGGGAGGAAATGCTTTCCAGACACACCAGCTTTTTCTAAGGGATTTGCTACTCTGTAGGATGTCAGACACATAATGTCGATGCCATAAATGTCACCATACAGCAGTTTTGATTCAGAAAAATATGATTGATGTCAAGAAAACTCAAAGCAATATATAACCCTTTTAATATCTTTTCCCCCAGCCCCTTGCCTTGGGAAACAGACTGCAGGAGGAGCTTTGAACAGCCATGCAAAATCAATCACCTTCAGGTTTCAGAGGGTGGGGAAAAAGCTAAAAAAATTGCCACATCTTTTGTGAGGCTGTGAAAGGGGTGCAGACCCAAGAGATAGCTCCTGCAGAGCTCCAGTGCCTGGCTGCCTAGCCTGCTGCACCCCACAGTGCTGCCAGCACATCTCACCCTTGGGATGAATGGCTGGTTGGTCCCAGGAACCTATGGGATATTTTTTCCTAAGAAGAATTTTAGTCTAGAAACCCAGTAGAGCAAAAGCCATCAGTGCAGGTAGAACAGTTGTCCACTTCATGCAAAATCATCATACCCCAATGGAGGAAAAAAAAAAAAAAAGAAAAAGAAGAAAAAGGTTTTTCCTGTCCTGTTTGGGACATAGACACAATGAAGAGCAGATGGAGTCTGAGTCACCTTACAAGACCATGGTCAGATGAACCCAAATTAATAGG
The DNA here is from genome assembly GCA_013399075.1 of Chloroceryle aenea. Classification (NCBI taxonomy): domain Eukaryota; kingdom Metazoa; phylum Chordata; class Aves; order Coraciiformes; family Cerylidae; genus Chloroceryle; species Chloroceryle aenea. The sequence continues at coordinate 1,026,090 of VWZY01009930.1, read as the reverse complement.
TGTGCATAGGTGGCAGCAAGCCCTAAGCCCACATAGTCAGCAGTATCTCTTTCCTCCCATAATACCAAGCTCAGGCTGGGACCATGCTGTGTCTTCTCACCCTGGAAGGGATCCCCTTTCCCTCATCTAGGAAAACAAACCCATTTTTCTTATTCCTATTCCTTCTTTTTATTTACTTCATTTGTTTTACATTTCCCTAAGGTAAAAACTCCATCATGATTATTAATTTTGATCTTAGAGTTTCTCTGGAGGCTTAGGGTAAGTGGCCATAGTTGTGCTCCCATGGCAATGCAACCCTCTGGCTTGCTGAGGGCTGTGTCGTGTTAGAGCCCCACAAAGCACATAGTGAGGGACAGCAACGCACCCAAATAGCTCATAGATTGGGGAAACAAGCCAGGCAAAGAACATATTTGTGTTTTTATTATATAGGGAGATTAAGATCCTGGTTAATTTTGTTTAATTGCTTCCAGCTCCTTTTGGTCAATAGAGAAATACAGACAACTCCAGGGGTGATCAAACCAAAATGGACTAAAGACCCTGGAGATGAGCCTATGTCACTCATTATAGCACTGACCCTCCTGGTTTAGATGTGTTAGTTAAGTGGGGTTAATCCAGGCTGTACTACCAGCTCAAGACTGCACCCAGGCTTGGGTTCAAGCTGAAAGCCTGTGGCTGGAAGAGGAATTGTGCCTGCATCCTTGGAAACCCAGACCAAGACCTGGATTGAACAGCCACCTAGTCTCTCTGGGTTTTTTTCCCTGTTTTTCCCTAATTTTGTTACATTTTATGGTCACCCAGGTGGCTTTCTCCAGGCTCCCCCCCCCTTTATATGTGACTCCCCAGAGTGGGCTGTTTGTCCCCCCAGCAGAAAATAAAAAGTCACACCAGCAGCAGAGGGTGTGGGGGCAGACGTTTTTTGGGCATCAGAACAGGCAGTTTTTAGAGCCTCCAAATGAGTAGGCGACTGTGCTGAGGCTCTTTCTCCCACCACAAATCACGAAGCCAAATATCTCAGCTGCACTGCATGTCTGCAGGAGCTCCTCCTCTGGTGCTGGCTAGTGTGGGAAGGGCTCTGCTGGCACAAAGCTCACCCAAGCACTTGCGTGCATGTGGTCAAAATTAAGGCGAGACCCATTGCATGTGTTTGAGATGCACACACATGGGCAAAACCTTTCTGCCACTTACAATCTGCCTGGCTTCACAAGAGCAAACCAGAGCACACCAAGCATCAGGACTATGTGCAACCAGCCAAACTCCCCGCGGATGGTGGTGCTCGGATAGCCCTGTGCAGGAAGCAGGTTTGGCATAAGACAAACAGACCTGGGCATAAGGGCACTAAACAGCAGAGATCTTCTCTGCTTCTTCTTAGAGAAGGGAGGGGAAACGAATTAGCTAAGGTAGTGGAAACAGATGTACTTATGTATCTTGTACTCTATAAAAGAAAGGCCCTTCCAGTGAAACAGATGGGTTTAAGTGCCATTTAAAGCAACTCCTGCTTCACCCAAGAAAGCCTCACACAAGCTTTGCGTGTGGATTACGCAAGCAGTTTATACAAGAAAGAGTTTGGCCACACATCTCTAACATCACAGAGATTCTTAATCAAAGCTGAACCAGAGGAGTCAAGAAAAACAGCCTCTATATCCTTGAACCTCAAGCAGCTCTACTGACTTAAGCTACCTGTAACTGGGAGCTGAGCTTAATTCTGTAGCTGCTGCTTCTCCTTCCCTTTTTTTGCTAGTATCCTTTGATAGCCCTGTCTCAGGGAGACATTTTTAGGAATATGTAACAGAGTAGCTTCATTGCTTCTCATGAATTATAAAAACCTTCACAAAATCACCTAGGCTAAAGGTGAAGAGATTTCACAATCACACAAGCAATAGTTGTCATTACAGACATCATGTCTCTAAACTTTTCAGAGTTGAGCCACTGATTTAGCATGTATCTCAGCCAGTTTTCACCTGCCCCTGCAATAATTTTCTTCAAGGACCAGAGCAATGAGAGCTAAGAAACAGACTTCAGAGATTTCCATTTTTCTGCTTCCTTTCTTTTGCAATCCTGTGCTGTAGACTAGGGCCATAACCAACATGTACTTTAGATCTGTGAATGGAGAAGAATGAGGAAGACAACTAACACCTTAATTTCCCCTTGTGTTTAGTGAAAAGGCACTAGACAGAAAAAGGTGGAGTGGTTTTTTTATTCCCTTTCAGTCAAAGCACTACCTAACAGCTAAAACCTCAAAACCCAAAGCTGTAAAAATGATAGGACAGTCAGGATTTGTTAGAATAATCAACATGGATAGAGGAAAGATTAGCTTAAATGAAATTTAGAGAGAAAATACTCCTCTCATCCTTCCTTCATGCAGGCTAGTCCAACTACTCAGCTCATGCTGCTGCTGCCATTTTAAAAGTAACAGCTTTCAAAAGAGCCAGGACTGGTTTGCAATGCTAAGCTGAGGGAAGCACACAAAAAATGCCGAGGAAAATAAAGTGTTTTTTAAAAGTAAGACAAATAAACAAAAAACCCAAAACAAAACAGAAAAAAACACCAAACCCCAAGGATATAAAATTGAGAAGGCAAAACAGAGAGCAGAGTCAAGGCAAAAGGCTCCCAACAGCACACAAAAAAATCACAGGTTTGGCTCACTGCTTAAACCAATGCTTAAGAAAGAAAATCTAGTATTGATAAAGATAAGGAGGTAGAGAAACACTCAACATACCTGCTGGTGGTGACACGAAAAGCCTGAAGGTTCGTATCCTGCAGGAAAGAGTATTCCTAGGAGACCACTGCTTTGTCTGCTTACTCCCATGAACATTCCCACCACCATCACTCCTTTTACTCTTGTCAAGAGAGCACACTTGAGCCATTTCCCTGTGAGAACTTACACCTGTTCCCTGGGAAGATGGTGCCTGTGCTCACATATTTCTATTGTCAAGTAGGTTAGGCATCAGCTGGCCCTACATGAGTCATACTTAGGAACAGTCCTTGCATTCTCAGTGCCTCACCTCTTACGCTTCATATGTCTCTCCATCTAGCCAGTGCCCTTATAACACCATGAGAAGGAAACCACTAACATGTTAACAGCTGGTCAGGGGCAGCTGCCCACTCCAGGCTACAGCCCCATGGCTGTTAAGAGGAATGAAAATACCCCTTGTGTTCATCATTAAAAAAATAATAAAGCAACCCAATCCTTTTGGCAGAGAGGAGAGAGAAGAAAATGTATTACAAGTCCAAATAAACCTGTCTGCTCTTTGTTAGATACTACAGGAGATGCAGCTGTAGATGAGTGCAGAGCTCTGGGATAAGCATGGACAAGTCAGCAAAACTAATGAAGCAAACTTTACTCACACATTGCATAGAATCATGGAATCTGAGGCATTGGACGGGACCTTGAAAGATCATTTAGTCCAATCCCCCTGCCAGAGCAGGATCACCTAGATTAAGTCACACAGGAGCACATCCAGGTGGGTTTGGAAAGCCTCCAGAGCACACGCCACAGCCTCTCTGGGCAGCCCATTCCAGTGTTCTGCTACCCTCACTGTGAAGAAGTTTTTTCTCTTATTTAGGTGGAACCTCCTATGTTCCAGCTTGTACCTGTTAAGTAGCTACGATGCAGCTACTGTAATAGTGGGATGAGACAGCACTCCAGGGAACTTCCACAGGAGAATGAATTTGTCCAAATTTTCAGTCTTGATACTGCATGTGGTTTCTCAGGCCAGATTTTTGGTGGCTCTTTCTTGGATGGAGCATTTCCAGAGCTTCTTTTGGCCTATGGAGCGAGTCCTTCTGTCTGCAGCAGGAAAAGAATGTGAAATACTGGCAAATACAGAATTTGTACATGTAAAACTCTTCTCACGTCAGCATGACCACTCCAGATTTATATACCCTTAGTGATGGTGAAATCTGAATTGGAACTGGGTCTTCATTACCATTTACTGTCTTTGGTTAGCGCTTTGGGCAAGGCTCTCAACAGCACTGTCTTTCTAACAGAACAAGGAACATGTGCCAAAGTCCTTTCAATGTGTGTGTCTCATTTCATGCAGTTCAGAAATGTGTGCAAGAGTGCAAATACTCAACCATCCATTTAAAAAACCTGGAGGAGCATTACTGGGAGGCTACAGGACACCAGCAGAGCACAGGGATGAGGGCAGTGTATTTGGTGAGTATAAGGTTAAAGTATTTGAACTACAGACTGGATTTCAGTCACCTCAGGATTTTATTCAAAAGGAAGGACATGAGGAATTGCTGAAGTTGGCAGAGGGTAATATAGAAAATTCCAAAGGAAAGGAGAGTAAATAAACAATCAAGAATATCCACAATGGAAAGAAGGAGTTAACAAGCACCTGAAGCTCAGAGAAAAATCAGTTTCAGGTATGTGAGAAACAGATCTCTGGCTTGAGAAGAAATGTGGTGGCAATGACTCCATAAGAAAGATTTGGGCAGTCAGAAGATGACTGAAAATAAGGCACGAGGAAGTAAGAGTGGCAGTTAAATACCCAGACAAAATCAGATCGCATTTAAGCATAATGCTGGTTTTCAGACTATAAATAATAACAAATCTTCCAAATGGGTATTCATGAAGCATAAAAATATAAGAAAAAATGTTTAGGAAATATAAAGGAGGTATATGAAGGCAAAAGGAGACTTCATTACAAGTTAAGTCTCTGTTTCTCCGAAGGTACTTGCAGATCACACACCAGTTTCAGTGGAGCAGGCATTCAAGCTATTTGTCTTTGACTGAGACTCCATGTAAGAAGAAGGATTTGAGTTTCATGTCAGAGCATGATGAATGGTGAGTCTCTTCCTAGAGCTAATTTAGCTCATCCCTTCTAGGGAGTCAGAGAGAACAAAACTGGCTTTCTTCCCAGTTGAATCAGAAAAAAAAGTGCCAGTTTTGGGCCATAGCAATGGATCTGGTTTGTGTGCTTGTTTTCCCTGAATTGAGAAATACTGGGGAAGCTTGATGGTTGGTTTCGGGAAGTGTTCTTTGTAAGATGGAGAGGGATGGAGCTTGCAGCATTTGATGAGGAAGACAAACAGAACTGAATCTATCACAAGAGGAGGAAACCCTTGTAGGTTTTTTTCCTTCCAGATGTTCATTTAAACATTTGAGTTAGGAAAAAAAAAAGCTTAAAACAAACTAACCAAAATCACTCTTAATCAGGTTTTGTTTCCATGGCACCTTTGATGTCATAAGCTTAATAGCTCTCTAGTGATCCATAGTCTTCCAGGAAAAAAAAAAAGCTAGACAACCTGAATGCCAAATGGTGAATACACCCTTAAAAATATCCTTTCTGAAAAGTTTTCAGGCCTCCCTTCTCTTTTAAGAATCTAGGGAAACCAAAAAATCAAACCAGGATTTTCCCCCTCCCACGCTCCCCCCACCCCCGCATATCACCAGAAATCTTTGCACAGCAGTTGGAATATATGGAGACCTACAAATATATTATTAAACTGCAAAGGAAATGCATAAAAAAGACTGTTGTAAAAATAGCTGTAAAGCATTTTTCTTCATTCTACAGATGCAGACTCTCAAGAAACATCTTTCTGTCAAAACTGAAACAGATTGTGGTGTTCAGCAGCACATTTCTTTGCTAGGGAAACATCCTTGGTAGAGTATTTTTGCTCTTCATTTGATGGTCTTTCCAAGGATTTTCTAAATAATCATGGTGCTGATGGATGATAGCAGCCATGCTATGGCTGCTACTAACACACACGAGTCTTGCAAGAGGTAAAATAGGTGTAATTTACTTTTAGTTAAAAGCTTTTGCTCAGTAATATTTCTATGACTTGATCTGGCACTTGTGGTTAAGCAACATTCCCAGTCTCATTGGTCTTCAGGATTCTTATCTGAGTTTATAAGAAGAAAAAAGGGGCAGATCTTTGGTTTGGTGCTTTTCTGGTTACCCAGCCACTGCCAATGTTTTAGCAGTGACGCATCCTTCCTTCTGGAGGGTTTAGCATGTACAGGAGAGGGACTGAAGCTTCAGATGACAAGACTTACAGAAAATTGCTGCTGGAGAAATTATATATCATGAACTGTACTAAAAAATCCACCAAATCCTAATCCTGATTAGAAGCTTTATTTCTTTGAAGGTTGAGTGTAAAGATTTTGCTGTGATTATAGTAAAACACACAACAAAGTTTCTACTAACTTGGATGGAAAGAACCACTTAAAAATTCAACTTCTTTTTTAAATAAAAGTTGATAAAACACTATTTAAGAGATGACAAATGTATATCAAATAAGATACTTATAAAACATGATATCTACAAAATATAATAGATCTTCAAAAGAAAACCACTAATGAAATTATCATAGAATCATAGAAATATCTGGGTTGGAAGGGACCTCTAGAGGTGATCTAGTCCAACCCCCCTGCTGAGAGCAGGGACATCTTCACCTAGAGCAGGTATCATCTAATGTTACTAGAAGAGAAAAATGAATCAATATCATATCCTTTATGTGTGCAGGCATGAACTCTGCAACCCATGCATAGTGAATCTGCATGCTGTCAAACAAGCCAATGTACTAGCTACTCATAATTTATAACCCATTTAAGAAAATAAATAAGTGCATCATATTAAAAGAATTATATTTTGAAAGGATAATATTTAGTGGAAATTTAAACATAATTTAAAAAGTGGATATTACACCTATATATGAAAGGGTTTGAACTAAATCACTATACTGGGAAATTCCTCTAGGCTTTTGATGATCTAACAGAGTGTGTAACAGTGTTTATTGTACCTTAAATCATCTGTCTACATCTCAGAATTTGCCCCGTCACACTTTCTCTGATAGAAAATGTAATGGCTGGTCTATTTTGGTCTAGAATGGGAAGATAATAAATAAAACCACAGATTAAAAAAAAAAAAAAGGGGGCAAAAAAAAGCACATAGTTCCAGATGCAGTAATAACACATTTGTTTTCTTGTTTGGGCTACTGGCTTGTTTGTCGTTCTAACCATGTGTCATTACAGAAAAGATAAAGTGCATTACCACACTGTATTAAAAGCCAGAAAAAAACCCTTCTCATGGTAATACTTTTTTTCCTAGTTATCTTGTGTGGCTTATATTTTGAGTAATGGAACAAATTTATTTAGAGCTATGTTCATATATTTATATGCTATTATTCTAAATTATGTTCTGTGACAAACATCAGCAATTTTCTCACTGGGAATTTTTCCAGGTAAAGTTTCCCAGTGAGCCATCCAGCCATTGATATACAGACCCATGTTCAAGTTTTAATGCGTTTCTATTTATCCTGCTTAAAAACAAACATCTCCAGACAGAAGAGACTGACAAGCACATGAAAGACCACTTTAATCTCCTTTCCCAATCAGTGCAAATATATGAAGTGTGGTATAAACTGAAGCATGCTTAACTCACATTGTGGGAAGCCTTGTAAAGGTGCTTTCCAAAATACTGCTGTATATGAGCACATTCGTTATCAATTACTTTATAAGGGAAGGGTAAGGAAAAATAACATTACTTTCTGAAGCTGGTATTGGGAACAATTGATAGCTGAGCCCAGTGGAATCTAGTTGATGATATGCCTACAAGCTGTGTTAGCTATGGCATTTACAAGGCAAACCCAAGCAAAACATGCATGCCTATTAAGTTAATATGAAATGCATATACTATAAATCTTGTGAAGTTATACATATCTGTCTTCTGTTTGGAAAGTGAGTCACTGATTAAAGACAGGGAGTAGGACCTGTAGGGATCCAGATCCATGACTGGAGCAAGCGGAAACCACAAATAATTCAGCATTTTTAAGAGCATGTTGTTAACATCACTGTACATGCCTACATATGCACATGCTGACTTATATTAACTTTTTTTTTTTTGTAATTGGAAACCAAATAGAATCTTTTAAAAGAAAAAAAAAATCTCTTACTGAAAGCTGTTAACTTTTCCATCTTGAAAATATTCTCCTCCTTTTTTTTCCTTCTTAGTTATAATTTCTCCTTCCTCAGACTTGTCTTAGCCACTCTCAACCTCCCGCTTTCATTCTCTTGTGACTAACGGGTTTCAGGAATGAACTTGAGTCTGAAAGAAAAATATCTCTTCCAGATTGGCTATTTTTCAATTAACTCCTACAAATACATATTGCAGGCAATTCAGAAGGCTGGCCATAAAATACACACTCTTTCATCTCCATGTTGTCCTTTCAGCTGCAGTTCCAGGTAGTAATAATCAGAAGCTGTTGGTGAACTTCAGCCAGCATAACTTTCTTGAGGATCCATACTTAGGACTGATTTTTTCAGCACAAGTTCACCCGAGCCAAAAGGAGATGTTCTTAATATTCAGGTCACTTTCTTCCATTCCTCCATCACTTACATCATTTGTTCATTTTTTGTTGTTGTTGTTGTTTCCCTGAAGATATTTGTTTCCTTCTTAATTCAAATCCTTTCTAAAACTGACCTGAGTCACCTACCCTGTTTTCATAGCCAGTGGTGGGATTCCTTTATCTCTGCATCATCCACACAACAGCTATTCTTGTTTCCCACAGTGTGTTCCTTCTGAGGAGCTCAACTCAGTCTGTGGCAATAGTTTACCTTAAAAAATACCTCTTTCTCTCCTCTTATCCATTCTCCACCCCTTTCTCCCCTCCATCCAATCAGCAGAGTAACTCCAATATTAAAAGATAAGCATTTTTTACAAGCTCACTCAGTGTTTCTGTCCAAGTTAGATAAAGAATGTATGAGTTTCTATTCCCATGTTTAAGTACTACCTCTAAACTACTATTTCGGCACCTTTTTACTTTGCCTGCTCTGGGGATCCAATTTTTCTTATGGTTAATGTTCTTCTGTCCTAAAGTTCACTGTAAGATCAAATATTTGAAGGTACCGGGTAGCTCCCAAGTATTCCAGATTTACATCACAGTAATAGAGAAAAATCTGGACTGAAAGCCCCAGAGTGATGTGTCTGTGCCACTGATTTTATTGTTATTTGCATGTACTATAGCATCCCCATAAAAAACACATGTCTCTGATTTACACAATGGCCTCTAACCTCAGAGTTAGCTTTTCCTTCCACAGACCCATAAAAGGCACATAAGGAGAAAATAAGGGCCAGGGCTAACATAAAAGCAAGCTTAGTTAGAGCAGCTTTAGACCCGGCAGTTTCTGATTGTTCCACTTCTGCAGGAGATCAGTGGCCAAGTGAGAGACAGGACCTTCTGATGGCACTGCACTCTGGCCAGGAGCTCGGAAGTCAGAGAGCATCACATACCAGAGGGAACCCTAAACGCATGCACCTTTTTTTGTTTATTTTGAAATTAAACCCAACAGAGCAGAAAATATTCAGCCTGCTACATGTCAGATCAAATATTTCTTCATCTTTCTGGGTGTATACCATGTACAGGACTGATCCCACCACAGCATTTCACCTTCAGAAGAACTTGCCGAATGTTTACAGCAAGGAGTGAGGAACTGAGATCGCCACATTATGGTCCTAGCTCTGTTTGAAATTCCTCCACAAAAAAAAGAAAAAAAAACAACCAACCAAAACAAAACAAAGAAGAAAAAACTCCCAAACAACAAACCAAACAGAAACAAAACCAAAAACAACCCAAGTGAAAAGAAGTGAACCAAATGTTCAGAGAGCTTTCCTGCAGGGCACTCCACTGACTTCCAGATTGTGGTGTGATTTACACCAACTAACACTCTGGTCAAGGTTCCACTTGTTCTGCTGCACAAGCCATGCTTTATTTACTTTCTTAGAAGAAGAATCTCTGCTGGTGCTGCTTCACTTAAACTTGCTGGTTTGAGCAAAACTATCAGTTGATGACTCTCCTGGGGGAATAAGACCGCAGACTTCTGTGGGTGAGAGGGGCCAGCCTTTTTCTTGCTCACACCTGCAGTGTTTATTTGGATGGAGAACTGGATTCTACTTCCCACAGGGAGCTTCTTTTTATCATGGAGCTTGAGCATTGTGACAGAATTGTTTGTGAGTGAGACCTCTACACTGGAATTCAAAACTAAATGGAACTGAAACACGGACAATTCGCTGCTACTACCTTCACACTCCCAATGCTTTACTAAAGGTACAATTTAAATAAACACTATCTATCTGACTCATGATGGCTTCACATCAATCCCAACAGCTGTTATACTATTTGAATGCTCTATAATTTCATTAATCTAGCTATTTTTCATAGGTGTATGATATGAAGTAATTTTGCTGCATTCTGATGATATTAGAGCAACTTGTGCATCATTGCACTGGCTTTGTGGTTATGACCATCCAGCATCCTGGTAGAAACAAAAAAAACCAAACCAAACCAACCAACCAAACACACATGCAAAAAAAAAGCAAAACAAAAAAAAACACAAAAGAATGAAAAATCACAAGATAACAGTCTGTGGTTGCTGCTTTTTAAAGTTTTTCTATACTTGGGATTCCAGCTACGTAACTTGTATCCATTTTAATGGTCTTATGTAACTAACAGAAACCCTATTCACATGTTTGGGCTAGTAGTTAAAACACTGTAATGTATTTGATGCCCTGTTTGTCCATGCAACAAATATTCCCTAAAATATGCTTAGGGGTCTGAATGACAAGAGGGAATGATTTATCTAGTGATGCTTTTTGTGGCTGCTGCCTCCAGCTGCCCTGCAAGCATCTCTCTGCAGAGATCCCTCAGCTACTCACAACAGAGCTGCCAAGTCGCTAGTTTACAGTTTGGTGTATGAAAGAAACCTACACTTGGTACAGGTTTATCTCAATACAAACTCCAGACCATGAGTAGCTGCTGCATGGAGAGATGAGATGCCACCCTAGCATGGGTGAGGAGAAGAGCAGCACAGACTTCTGCCTGGGAAAACATAACTCATCATAGATTGTAACCCCTGCTTATCAGTCACAGCCCCTTGGGTCTTACTTGTCATTTAGACTAACAGCCTTTTACACAGCCCCAGTCATATCCAGAGGTCTTCAGGTAGTTTTCAATAGAAATTATGGCTATCACACAGCCCCTTTGTGAAAGCAGCGAAATGAGGTTTACTGTGAGTAAGCACTCGGGTGAAAGCTTTCCAAAAGGCATTCTTTGGGATTTTTGATGATAGACATAATTTAAAAGTAGTGTTGTATTGGCTTGGTGTTGGGGTTTTTTTTGTTGTTTT